>JAYJMT010000013.1:522247-641571 GCA_036321655.1 Quercus alba
TTTAGGCAAAGCGGGATGAGATAGGGCCGAGAGAAGAGATAAAAGAATTTTAGACCCGAATTCCGCTCATACTCGACCCCGAGGGAGCAAATTACAAAAAAAAATAGCAAAAAAATTCAAAAAATTAGAGAACAACTATTCGGCATTATTTTTATCCAAATTGGGATTAGACAGGCTGAGAAAGAGAGAAAACAATTTTAGACCCCAATTCCGTTCATACTCGACCCGGGGGAGAAAATTCCGAAAAAAAAAAATAGCAAAAAAATTCAAAAAAATTAAAAAACAACTTTCGGTTGTTATTTTTAGCAAAAACGGGGACAAGATAGGATGAGATAGGCCGAGAAAGAGATAAAATAATTTTTGACCCGAGCTCCGCTCATACTCGACCCGTGGGAGAAAATTGCAAAAAAAAAAACACCAAAAAATTCAAAAAATTAAAAAAACAACTTCCCGGCGTTAGTTTTAGCCAAAACGGGATTAGATAGGATGAGATAGGCCAAGAAAGAGATGAAATAATTTTAGACCCGAATTCCGCTCATACTCGACTCGGGGGTGAAAATTCCGAAAGATAATGCAAAAAAATTCAAAAAATTTAAAAACAACTTTCCGGTTTTATTTTTAGCAAGAACGGGGAGGAGATAGGATGATATAGGCCGAGAAAGAGATAAAATAATTTTTGACCCGAATTCCGCTCATACTCGACCCGGGGGGTGAAAATTGCAAAAAAAAAAAACAGCAAAGAAATTCAAAAAATTAAAAAACAACTTTCCACTGTTATTTTTAGCGAAAACGGGATGAGATAGGATGAGATAGGCCGAGAAAAGAGATAAAAGAATTTTAGACCCGAATTCCGCTCATACTCGACCCGGGGGGAGCAAATTACAAAAACAAAATAGCAAAAAAATTCTAAAAATTAGAGAACTACTATTCGACATTATTTTTAGCCAAATCGGGATGAGACAGGCGGAGAAAGAGAGAAAAGAATTTTAGACCCCAATTCCGCTCATACTCGACGCGGGGGAGAAAATTCCGAAAAAAAACTGCAAAAAAATTCAAAAAATTAAAAACAACTTTCCGGGTGTTAGTTTTAGCCAAAACGGGATTAGATAGGATGAGATACGCCAAGAAAGAGATAAACAAATGTAAAACCCGTATTCCGCTCATACTCGACCCGGGGGGGGAAAATTCAGAAAAAAAATTCAAAAACTAAAAAAACAACTTTCTGGCGTTATTTTTAGCCAAAACGGGATGAGATAGGATGAGATAGGCCGGGAGAAAGAGATAAAAGAATTTTAGACCCGAATTCCGCTCATACTCGACCCGGGGGGAGCAAATTACAAAAAAAAAATAGCAAAAAAAAATTCAAAAAACTAGAGAACAACTATTCGGCATTATTTTTAGCCAAATTGGGATGAGACAGGCCGAGAAAGAGAGCAAACAATTTTAGACCCCAATTCCGCTCATACTCGACCCGGGGGAGAAAATTAAAAAAAAAATTGCAAAAAAATTGAAAAAAATGAAAAAAACAACTTTCGGTTGTTATTTTAGCAAAAACGGGACGAGATAGGATGAGATAGGCCAAGAAAGAGATAAAATATTTTTGAACCGAATTCCGCTCATACTCGACCCGGGGGAGAAATTTGCAAAAAAAAAACAGCAAAAAAATTTAAAAAATTAAAAAACAACTTCCTCGGCGTTAGTTTTAGCCAGAACGGGATTAGATAGGATGAGATAGGCCATGAAAGAGATAAACGAATGTTAAACCCGAATTCCGCTCATACTCGACCCGGGGGAGAAAATTCAGAAAAAAAAATTCAAAAAAAATTCAAAAAATTAAAAAAACAACTTTCCGGTGTTATTTTTAGCCAAAACGGGATAAGATAGGATGAGATAGGCCGAGAAAGAGATAAAAGAATTTTAGACCCGAATTCCGCTCATACTCGACTCGGGGGAGAAAATTTCAAAAAAAAAAAAAGCAAAAAAATTCAAAAAATATAAAAACAACTTCCCGGCGTTAGTTTTAGCCAAAACGGGATTAGATAGGATGGGATAGGCCAAGAAATAGATAAAAGAATGTTAAACCCGAATTCCGCTCATACTCGTCCCGGGGGAGAAAATTCAGAAAAAAAAAATAAAAAAAATGCAAAAAATTAAAAAAACAACTTTCCGGCGTTATTTTTTGCGAAAACAGGATGAGATAGGGTGAGATAGGCCGAGAAAGAGATAAAAGAATTTTAGTCCCGAATTCCGCTCATACTCGAGCCGGGGGAGGAAATTACAAAAAAAAAATAGCAAAAATATTCGAAAAATTAGAGAGCAACTATTCGGCATTATTTTTTGCCAAATCGGGATGAGACAGGCCGAGAAAGAGAGAAAAGAATTTTAGACCCCAATTCCGCTCATACTCGACGCGGGGGAGAAAATTCCGAAAAAAAAAATGCAAAAAAATTCAAAAACAACATTCCGGTGTTAGTTTTAGCCAAAACGGGATTAGATAGGATGAGATAGGCCATGAAAGAGATAAACGAATGTTAAATCCGAATTCCGCTCATACTCGACCCGGGGGAGAAAATTCAGAAAAAAAATTCAAAAAAAATTCAAAAAATTAAAAAAAACAACTTTCCGGCGTTATTTTTAGCCAAAACGGGATGAGATAGGATGAGATAGGCTATGAAAGAGATTAAAGAATGTTAAACCCGAATTCCGCTCATGCTCGACCCAGGAGAGAAAATTCAGAAAAAAAAGTCAAAAAAAATTCAAAAAATTAAAAAAACAACTATCCGGCGTTATTTTTAGCTAAAACGGGATGAGATAGGATGAGATAGGCCGAGAAAGAGATAAAAGAATTTTAGACCCGAATTCCGCTCATACCCGACGCAGGGGAGAAAATTCCGAAAAAAAACTGCAAAAAAATTCAAAAAATTAAAAAACAACTTTCCGGTGTTAGTTTTCGCCAAAACGGGATTAGATAGGATGAGATAGGCCAAGAAAGAGATAAACGAATGTTAAACCCGAATTCCGCTCGTACTCGACCTGAGGGGAGAAAATTCAGAATAAAAATTCAAAAAAAATTCAAAAAATTAAAAAAACAACTTTCCTGCGTTATTTTTAGCCAAAACGAGATGAGATAGGATGAGATAGGCTGAGAAAGAGATAAAAGAATTTTAGACCCGAATTCCGCTCATACTCGACCCGGGAGAGCAAATTACAAAAAAAAATAGCAAAAAAATTCAAAAAATTAGAGAACAACTATTCGGCATTATTTTTAGCCAAATTGGGATTAGACAGGCCGAGAAAGAGAAAAAAAAATTTTAGACCCCAATTCCGTTCATACTCGACCCGGGGGAGAAAATTCCGAAAAGAAATAGCAAAAAAATTCAAAAAAATTAAAAAACAACTTTCGGTTGTTATTTTTAGCAAAAACGGGACGAGATAGGATGAGATAGGCCGAGAAAGAGATAAAATAATTTTTGACCCGAATTCCGCTCATACTCGACCCGGGGGAGAAAATTGCAAAAAAAAAACAGCAAAAAAATTCAAAAAATTAAAAAACAACTTCCCGGCGTTTGTTTTAGCCGAAAAGGGATTAGATAGGATGAGATAGGCCAAGAAAGAGATAAACGAATGTTAAACCCGAATTCCGCTCATACTCGACCCGAGGGAGAAAATTCAGATAAAAAATTCAAAAAAAATTCAAAAAATTAAAAAAACATCTTTCCGGTGTTATTTTTAGCCAAAACGGGATGAGATAGGATGAGATAGGCCGAGAAAGAGATAAAAGAATTTTAGACCCGAATTCCGCTCATACTCGACTCGGGGGAGAAAATTGCAAAAAAAAAAAACAGCAAAAAAATTCAAACTATTAAAAAACAACTTCCCGGCGTTAGTTTTAGCCAAAACGGGATTAGATAGGATGAGATAGGCCAAGAAAGAGATAAAAGAATGTTAAACCCAAATTCCGCTCATACTCGACCCAGGGGAGAAAATTCAGAAAAAAAAATCAAAAAAAATTCAAAATATTAAAAAAACAACTTTCCGGCGTTATTTTTTGCGAAAACGGGATGAGATAGGATGAGATAGGCCGGAGAAAGAGATAAAAGAATTTTAGTCCCGAATTCCGCTCATACTCGACGCGGGGGAGAAAATTCCGAAAAAAAACTGCAAAAAAATTCAAAAAATTAAAAAACAACTTTCCGGTGTTAGATTTCGTCAAAACGGGATTAGATAGGATGAGATAGGCCAAGAAAGAGATAAACGAATGTTAAACCCGAATTCCGCTCATACTCGACCCAAGGGAGAAAATTCATAAAAAAAATTCAAAAAAAATTAAAAAAATTAAAAAAATTAAAAAAACAACTTTCCGGCGTTATTTTTAGGCAAAGCGGGATGAGATAGGCCGAGAAAGAGATAAAAGAATTTTAGACCCGAATTCCGCTCATACTCGACCCGAGGGAGCAAATTACAAAAAAAAATAGCAAAAAAATTCAAAAAATTAGAGAACAACTATTCGGCATTATTTTTATCCAAATTGGGATTAGACAGGCTGAGAAAGAGAGAAAACAATTTTAGACCCCAATTCCGTTCATACTCGACCCGGGGGAGAAAATTCCGAAAAAAAATAGCAAAAAAATTCAAAAAAATTAAAAAACAACTTTCGGTTGTTATTTTTAGCAAAAACGGGGACAAGATAGGATGAGATAGGCCGAGAAAGAGATAAAATAATTTTTGACCCGAGCTCCGCTCATACTCGACCCGTGGGAGAAAATTGCAAAAAAAAAAACACCAAAAAAATTCAAAAAATTAAAAAACAACTTCCCGGCGTTAGTTTTAGCCAAAACGGGATTAGATAGGATGAGATAGGCCAAGAAAGAGATGAAATAATTTTAGACCCGAATTCCGCTCATACTCGACTCGGGGGTGAAAATTCCGAAAGATAATGCAAAAAAATTCAAAAAATTTAAAAACAACTTTCCGGTTTTATTTTTAGCAAGAACGGGAGGAGATAGGATGATATAGGCCGAGAAAGAGATAAAATAATTTTTGACCCGAATTCCGCTCATACTCGACCCGGGGGTGAAAATTGCAAAAAAAAAACAGCAAAGAAATTCAAAAAATTAAAAAACAACTTTCCACTGTTATTTTTAGCGAAAACGGGATGAGATAGGATGAGATAGGCCGAGAAAGAGATAAAAGAATTTTAGACCCGAATTCCGCTCATACTCGACCCGGGGGGAGCAAATTACAAAAACAAAATAGCAAAAAAATTCTAAAAATTAGAGAACTACTATTCGACATTATTTTTAGCCAAATCGGGATGAGACAGGCGGAGAAAGAGAGAAAAGAATTTTAGACCCCAATTCCGCTCATACTCGACGCGGGGGAGAAAATTCCGAAAAAAAACTGCAAAAAAATTCAAAAAATTAAAAACAACTTTCCGGTGTTAGTTTTAGCCAAAACGGGATTAGATAGGATGAGATATGCCAAGAAAGAGATAAACAAATGTAAAACCCGTATTCCGCTCATACTCGACCCGGGGGGGGAAAATTCAGAAAAAAAATTCAAAAAACTAAAAAAACAACTTTCTGGCGTTATTTTTAGCCAAAACGGGATGAGATAGGATGAGATAGGCCGAGAAAGAGATAAAAGAATTTTAGACCCGAATTCCGCTCATACTCGACCCGGGGGAGCAAATTACAAAAAAAAAATAGCAAAAAAAATTCAAAAAACTAGAGAACAACTATTCGGCATTATTTTTAGCCAAATTGGGATGAGACAGGCCGAGAAAGAGAGCAAACAATTTTAGACCCCAATTCCGCTCATACTCGACCCGGGGGAGAAAATTAAAAAAAAAAATTGCAAAAAAATTGAAAAAAATGAAAAAACAACTTTCGGTTGTTATTTTTAGCAAAAACGGGACGAGATAGGATGAGATAGGCCAAGAAAGAGATAAAATAATTTTTGAACCGAATTCCGCTCATACTCGACCCGGGGGAGAAATTTGCAAAAAAAAAACAGCAAAAAAATTTAAAAAATTAAAAAACAACTTCCCGGCGTTAGTTTTAGCCAGAACGGGATTAGATAGGATGAGATAGGCCATGAAAGAGATAAACGAATGTTAAACCCGAATTCCGCTCATACTCGACCCGGGGGAGAAAATTCAGAAAAAAAATTCAAAAAAAATTCAAAAAATTAAAAAAACAACTTTCCGGCGTTATTTTTAGCCAAAACGGGATAAGATAGGATGAGATAGGCCGAGAAAGAGATAAAAGAATTTTAGACCCGAATTCCGCTCATACTCGACTCGGGGGAGAAAATTTCAAAAAAAAAAAAAGCAAAAAAATTCAAAAAATATAAAAACAACTTCCCGGCGTTAGTTTTAGCCAAAACGGGATTAGATAGGATGGGATAGGCCAAGAAATAGATAAAAGAATGTTAAACCCGAATTCCGCTCATACTCGTCCCGGGGGAGAAAATTCAGAAAAAAAAAATAAAAAAAATGCAAAAAATTAAAAAAACAACTTTCCGGCGTTATTTTTTGCGAAAACAGGATGAGATAGGGTGAGATAGGCCGAGAAAGAGATAAAAGAATTTTAGTCCCGAATTCCGCTCATACTCGAGCCGGGGGAGGAAATTACAAAAAAAAAATAGCAAAAATATTCGAAAAATTAGAGAGCAACTATTCGGCATTATTTTTTGCCAAATCGGGATGAGACAGGCCGAGAAAGAGAGAAAAGAATTTTAGACCCCAATTCCGCTCATACTCGACGCGGGGGAGAAAATTCCGAAAAAAAAAATGCAAAAAAATTCAAAAACAACATTCCGGTGTTAGTTTTAGCCAAAACGGGATTAGATAGGATGAGATAGGCCATGAAAGAGATAAACGAATGTTAAATCCGAATTCCGCTCATACTCGACCCGGGGGAGAAAATTCAGAAAAAAAATTCAAAAAAAATTCAAAAAATTAAAAAAAAACAACTTTCCGGCGTTATTTTTAGCCAAAACGGGATGAGATAGGATGAGATAGGCTATGAAAGAGATTAAAGAATGTTAAACCCGAATTCCGCTCATGCTCGACCCAGGAGAGAAAATTCAGAAAAAAAAGTCAAAAAAAATTCAAAAAATTAAAAAAACAACTATCCGGCGTTATTTTTAGCTAAAACGGGATGAGATAGGATGAGATAGGCCGAGAAAGAGATAAAAGAATTTTAGACCCGAATTCCGCTCATACCCGACGCAGGGGAGAAAATTCCGAAAAAAAACTGCAAAAAAATTCAAAAAATTAAAAAACAACTTTCCGGTGTTAGTTTTCGCCAAAACGGGATTAGATAGGATGAGATAGGCCAAGAAAGAGATAAACGAATGTTAAACCCGAATTCCGCTCGTACTCGACCCGGGGGAGAAAATTCAGAATAAAAATTCAAAAAAAATTCAAAAAATTAAAAAAACAACTTTCCTGCGTTATTTTTAGCCAAAACGAGATGAGATAGGATGAGATAGGCTGAGAAAGAGATAAAAGAATTTTAGACCCGAATTCCGCTCATACTCGACCCGGGAGAGCAAATTACAAAAAAAAATAGCAAAAAAATTCAAAAAATTAGAGAACAACTATTCGGCATTATTTTTAGCCAAATTGGGATTAGACAGGCCGAGAAAGAGAAAAAAAAATTTTAGACCCCAATTCCGTTCATACTCGACCCGGGGGAGAAAATTCCGAAAAGAAATAGCAAAAAAATTCAAAAAAATTAAAAAACAACTTTCGGTTGTTATTTTTAGCAAAAACGGGACGAGATAGGATGAGATAGGCCGAGAAAGAGATAAAATAATTTTTGACCCGAATTCCGCTCATACTCGACCCGGGGGAGAAAATTGCAAAAAAAAAACAGCAAAAAAATTCAAAAAATTAAAAAACAACTTCCCGGCGTTTGTTTTAGCCGAAAAGGGATTAGATAGGATGAGATAGGCCAAGAAAGAGATAAACGAATGTTAAACCCGAATTCCGCTCATACTCGACCCGAGGGAGAAAATTCAGATAAAAAATTCAAAAAAAATTCAAAAAATTAAAAAAACATCTTTCCGGTGTTATTTTTAGCCAAAACGGGATGAGATAGGATGAGATAGGCCGAGAAAGAGATAAAAGAATTTTAGACCCGAATTCCGCTCATACTCGACTCGGGGGAGAAAATTGCAAAAAAAAAAAACAGCAAAAAAATTCAAACTATTAAAAAACAACTTCCCGGCGTTAGTTTTAGCCAAAACGGGATTAGATAGGATGAGATAGGCCAAGAAAGAGATAAAAGAATGTTAAACCCAAATTCCGCTCATACTCGACCCAGGGGAGAAAATTCAGAAAAAAAAATCAAAAAAAATTCAAAATATTAAAAAAACAACTTTCCGGCGTTAGTTTTTGCGAAAACGGGATGAGATAGGATGAGATAGGCCGAGAAAGAGATAAAAGAATTTTAGTCCCGAATTCCGCTCATACTCGACGCGGGGGAGAAAATTCCGAAAAAAAACTGCAAAAAAATTCAAAAAATTAAAAAACAACTTTCCGGTGTTAGATTTCGTCAAAACGGGATTAGATAGGATGAGATAGGCCAAGAAAGAGATAAACGAATGTTAATCCCGAATTCCGCTCATACTCGACCCAAGGGAGAAAATTCATAAAAAAAATTCAAAAAAAATTAAAAAAATTAAAAAAATTAAAAAAACAACTTTCCGGCGTTATTTTTAGGCAAAGCGGGATGAGATAGGCCGAGAAAGAGATAAAAGAATTTTAGACCCGAATTCCGCTCATACTCGACCCGAGGGAGCAAATTACAAAAAAAAATAGCAAAAAAATTCAAAAAATTAGAGAACAACTATTCGGCATTATTTTTATCCAAATTGGGATTAGACAGGCTGAGAAAGAGAGAAAACAATTTTAGACCCCAATTCCGTTCATACTCGACCCGGGGGAGAAAATTCCGAAAAAAAATAGCAAAAAAATTCAAAAAAATTAAAAAACAACTTTCGGTTGTTATTTTTAGCAAAAACGGGGACAAGATAGGATGAGATAGGCCGAGAAAGAGATAAAATAATTTTTGACCCGAGCTCCGCTCATACTCGACCCGTGGGAGAAAATTGCAAAAAAAAAACACCAAAAAAATTCAAAAAATTAAAAAACAACTTCCCGGCGTTAGTTTTAGCCAAAACGGGATTAGATAGGATGAGATAGGCCAAGAAAGAGATGAAATAATTTTAGACCCGAATTCCGCTCATACTCGACTCGGGGGTGAAAATTCCGAAAGATAATGCAAAAAAATTCAAAAAATTTAAAAACAACTTTCCGGTTTTATTTTTAGCAAGAACGGGAGGAGATAGGATGATATAGGCCGAGAAAGAGATAAAATAATTTTTGACCCGAATTCCGCTCATACTCGACCCGGGGGTGAAAATTGCAAAAAAAAAAACAGCAAAGAAATTCAAAAAATTAAAAAACAACTTTCCACTGTTATTTTTAGCGAAAACGGGATGAGATAGGATGAGATAGGCCGAGAAAGAGATAAAAGAATTTTAGACCCGAATTCCGCTCATACTCGACCCGGGGGAGCAAATTACAAAAACAAAATAGCAAAAAAATTCTAAAAATTAGAGAACTACTATTCGACATTATTTTTAGCCAAATCGGGATGAGACAGGCGGAGAAAGAGAGAAAAGAATTTTAGACCCCAATTCCGCTCATACTCGACGCGGGGGAGAAAATTCCGAAAAAAAACTGCAAAAAAATTCAAAAAATTAAAAACAACTTTCCGGTGTTAGTTTTAGCCAAAACGGGATTAGATAGGATGAGATACGCCAAGAAAGAGATAAACAAATGTAAAACCCGTATTCCGCTCATACTCGACCCGGGGGGGAAAATTCAGAAAAAAAATTCAAAAAACTAAAAAAACAACTTTCTGGCGTTATTTTTAGCCAAAACGGGATGAGATAGGATGAGATAGGCCGAGAAAGAGATAAAAGAATTTTAGACCCGAATTCCGCTCATACTCGACCCGGGGGAGCAAATTACAAAAAAAAAATAGCAAAAAAAATTCAAAAAACTAGAGAACAACTATTCGGCATTATTTTTAGCCAAATTGGGATGAGACAGGCCGAGAAAGAGAGCAAACAATTTTAGACCCCAATTCCGCTCATACTCGACCCGGGGGAGAAAATTAAAAAAAAAAATTGCAAAAAAATAGAAAAAAATGAAAAAACAACTTTCGGTTGTTATTTTTAGCAAAAACGGGACGAGATAGGATGAGATAGGCCAAGAAAGAGATAAAATAATTTTTGAACCGAATTCCGCTCATACTCGACCCGGGGGAGAAATTTGCAAAAAAAAAACAGCAAAAAAATTTAAAAAATTAAAAAACAACTTCCCGGCGTTAGTTTTAGCCAGAACGGGATTAGATAGGATGAGATAGGCCATGAAAGAGATAAACGAATGTTAAACCCGAATTCCGCTCATACTCGACCCGGGGGAGAAAATTCAGAAAAAAAATTCAAAAAAAATTCAAAAAATTAAAAAAACAACTTTCCGGCGTTATTTTTAGCCAAAACGGGATAAGATAGGATGAGATAGGCCGAGAAAGAGATAAAAGAATTTTAGACCCGAATTCCGCTCATACTCGACTCGGGGGAGAAAATTTCAAAAAAAAAAAAAGCAAAAAAATTCAAAAAATATAAAAACAACTTCCCGGCGTTAGTTTTAGCCAAAACGGGATTAGATAGGATGGGATAGGCCAAGAAATAGATAAAAGAATGTTAAACCCGAATTCCGCTCATACTCGTCCCGGGGGAGAAAATTCAGAAAAAAAAAATAAAAAAAATGCAAAAAATTAAAAAAACAACTTTCCGGCGTTATTTTTTGCGAAAACGGGATGAGATAGGGTGAGATAGGCCGAGAAAGAGATAAAAGAATTTTAGTCCCGAATTCCGCTCATACTCGAGCCGGGGGAGGAAATTACAAAAAAAAAATAGCAAAAATATTCGAAAAATTAGAGAGCAACTATTCGGCATTATTTTTTGCCAAATCGGGATGAGACAGGCCGAGAAAGAGAGAAAAGAATTTTAGACCCCAATTCCGCTCATACTCGACGCGGGGGAGAAAATTCCGAAAAAAAAAATGCAAAAAAATTCAAAAACAACATTCCGGTGTTAGTTTTAGCCAAAACGGGATTAGATAGGATGAGATAGGCCATGAAAGAGATAAACGAATGTTAAATCCGAATTCCGCTCATACTCGACCCGGGGGAGAAAATTCAGAAAAAAAATTCAAAAAAAATTCAAAAAATTAAAAAAAACAACTTTCCGGCGTTATTTTTAGCCAAAACGGGATGAGATAGGATGAGATAGGCTATGAAAGAGATTAAAGAATGTTAAACCCGAATTCCGCTCATGCTCGACCCAGGAGAGAAAATTCAGAAAAAAAAGTCAAAAAAAATTCAAAAAATTAAAAAAACAACTATCCGGCGTTATTTTTAGCTAAAACGGGATGAGATAGGATGAGATAGGCCGAGAAAGAGATAAAAGAATTTTAGACCCGAATTCCGCTCATACCCGACGCAGGGGAGAAAATTCCGAAAAAAAACTGCAAAAAAATTCAAAAAATTAAAAAACAACTTTCCGGTGTTAGTTTTCGCCAAAACGGGATTAGATAGGATGAGATAGGCCAAGAAAGAGATAAACGAATGTTAAACCCGAATTCCGCTCGTACTCGACCCGGGGGAGAAAATTCAGAATAAAAATTCAAAAAAAATTCAAAAAATTAAAAAAACAACTTTCCTGCGTTATTTTTAGCCAAAACGAGATGAGATAGGATGAGATAGGCTGAGAAAGAGATAAAAGAATTTTAGACCCGAATTCCGCTCATACTCGACCCGGGAGAGCAAATTACAAAAAAAAATAGCAAAAAAATTCAAAAAATTAGAGAACAACTATTCGGCATTATTTTTAGCCAAATTGGGATTAGACAGGCCGAGAAAGAGAAAAAAAAATTTTAGACCCCAATTCCGTTCATACTCGACCCGGGGGAGAAAATTCCGAAAAGAAATAGCAAAAAAATTCAAAAAAATTAAAAAACAACTTTCGGTTGTTATTTTTAGCAAAAACGGGACGAGATAGGATGAGATAGGCCGAGAAAGAGATAAAATAATTTTTGACCCGAATTCCGCTCATACTCGACCCGGGGGAGAAAATTGCAAAAAAAAAAACAGCAAAAAAATTCAAAAAATTAAAAAACAACTTCCCGGCGTTTGTTTTAGCCGAAAAGGGATTAGATAGGATGAGATAGGCCAAGAAAGAGATTAAAGAATGTTAAACCCGAATTCTGCTCATACTCGACCCGGGGGAGAAAATTCAGAAAAAAAATTCAAAAAATTAAAAAAACAACTTTCCGGCGTTATTTTTAGCGAAAACGGGATGAGATAGGATGAGATAGGCCGAGAAAGAGATAAAAGAATTTTAGACCCGAATTCCGCTCATACTCGACCCGGGGGAGAAAATTGCAAAAAAAAAAAAGCAAAAAAATTCAAAAAATATAAAAACAACTTCCCGGCGTTAGTTTTAGCCAAAACGGGATTAGATAGGATGGGATAGGCCAAGAAATAGATAAAAGAATGTTAAACCCGAATTCCGCTCATACTCGACCCGGGGGAGAAAATTCAGAAAAAAAAAATAAAAAAAATGAAAAAAAGTAAAAAAACAACTTTCCGGCGTTATTTTTTGCGAAAACGGGATGAGATAGGGTGAGATAGGCCGAGAAAGAGATAAAAGAATTTTAGTCCCGAATTCCGCTCATACTCGAGCCGGGGGAGGAAATTACAAAAAAAAAATAGCAAAAATATTCGAAAAATTAGAGAGCAACTATTCGGCATTATTTTTTGCCAAATCGGGATGAGACAGGCCGAGAAAGAGAGAAAAGAATTTTAGACCCCAATTCCGCTCATACTCGACGCGGGGGAGAAAATTCCGAAAAAAAAAATGCAAAAAAATTCAAAAACAACATTCCGGTGTTAGTTTTAGCCAAAACGGGATTAGATAGGATAAGATAGGCCATGAAAGAGATAAACGAATGTTAAACCCGAATTCCGCTCATACTCGACCCGGGGGAGAAAATTCAGAAAAAAAATTCAAAAAATTAAAAAAAACAACTTTCCGGCGTTATTTTTAGCCAAAACGGGATGAGATAGGATGAGATAGGCGAAGAAAGAGATTAAAGAATGTTAAACCCGAATTCAGCTCATGCTCGACCCAGGAGAGAAAATTCAGAAAAAAAAGTCAAAAAAAATTCAAAAAATTAAAAAAACAACTATCCGGCGTTATTTTTAGCTAAAACGGGATGAGATAGGATGAGATAGGCCGAGAAAGAGATAAAAGAATTTTAGACCCGAATTCCGCTCATACCCGACGCAGGGGAGAAAATTCCGAAAAAAAACTGCAAAAAAATTCATAAAATTAAAAAACAACTTTCCGGTGTTAGTTTTCGCCAAAAAGGGATTAGATAGGATGAGATAGGCCAAGAAAGAGATAAACGAATGTTAAACCCGAATTCCGCTCGTACTCGACCCGGGGGAGAAAATTCAGAATAGAAATTCAAAAAAAATTCAAAAAATTAAAAAAACAACTTTCCTGCGTTATTTTTAGCCAAAACGAGATGAGATAGGATGAGATAGGCTGAGAAAGAGATAAAAGAATTTTAGACCCGAATTCCGCTCATACTCGACCCGGGAGAGCAAATTACAAAAAAAAAAGAGCAAAAAAATTCAAAAAATTAGAGAACAACTATTCGGCATTATTTTTAGCCAAATTGGGATTAGACAGGCCGAGAAAGAGAAAAAAAAATTTTAGACCCCAATTCCGTTCATACTCGACCCGGGGGAGAAAATTCCGAAAAGAAATAGCAAAAAAATTCAAAAAAATTAAAAAACAACTTTCGGTTGTTATTTTTAGCAAAAACGGGACGAGATAGGATGAGATAGGCCGAGAAAGAGATAAAATAATTTTTGACCCGAATTCCGCTCATACTCGACCCGGGGGAGAAAATTGCAAAAAAAAAACAGCAAAAAAATTCAAAAAATTAAAAAACAACTTCCCGGCGTTTGTTTTAGCCGAAAAGGGATTAGATAGGATGAGATAGGCCAAGAAAGAGATTAAAGAATGTTAAACCCGAATTCTGCTCATACTCGACCCGGGGGACAAAATTCAGAAAAAAAATTCAAAAAATTAAAAAAACAACTTTCCGGCGTTATTTTTAGCGAAAACGGGATGAGATAGGATGAGATAGGCCGTGAAAGAGATAAATGAATTTTAGACCCGAATTCCGCTCATACCCGACGCGGGGGAGAAAATTCCGAAAAAAAACTGCAAAAAAATTCAAAAAATTAAAAAACAACTTTCCGGTGTTAGTTTTCGCCAAAACGGGATTAGATAGGATGAGATAGGACAAGAAAGAGATAAACGAATGTTAAACCCGAATTCCGCTCATACTCGACCCGAGGGAGAAAATTCAAAAAAAAAAATTCCAAAAAAATTCAAAAAGAATTCAAAAAATTAAAAAAACAACTTTCCGGCGTTATTTTTAGCGAAAACGGGATGAGATAGGATGAGATAGGCCGAGAAAGAGATAAATGAATTTTAGACCCGAATTCCGCTCATACCCGACGCGGGGGAGAAAATTCCGAAAAAAAACTGCAAAAAAATTCAAAAAATTAAAAAACAACTTTCCGGTGTTAGTTTTCGCCAAAACGGGATTAGATAGGATGAGATAGGACAAGAAAGAGATAAACGAATGTTAAACCCGAATTCCGCTCATACTCGACCCGAGGGAGAAAATTCAAAAAAAAAAATTCCAAAAAAATTCAAAAAAAATTCAAAAAATTAAAAAAACAACTTTCCGGCGTTATTTTTAGCCAAAACGGGATGAGATAGGATGAGATAGGCCGAGAAAGAGATAAAAGAATTTTAGACCCGAATTCCGCTCAAACTCGACCCTGGGGAGCAAATTACAAAAAAAAATAGCAAAAAAATTCAAAAAATTAGGGAACAACTATTCGGCATTATTTTTAGCCAAATTGGGATAAGACAGGCCGAGAAAGAGAGCAAACAATTTTAGACCCCAATTCCGCTCATACTCGACCCGGGGGAGAAAATTCCGAAAAAAAATATCAAAAAAATTAAAAAAAATAAAAAACAACTTTCGGTTGTTATTTTTAGCAAAAACGGGACGAGATAGGATGAGATAGGCCTAGAAAGAGATAAAATAATTTTTGACCCGAATTCCGCTCATACTCGACCCGGGGGAGAAAATTGAAAAAAAAAAACAGCAAAAGAATTCAAAAAATTAAAAAACAACTTCCCGGCGTTAGTTTTAGCCAAAAAGGGATTAGATAGGATGAGATAGGCCAAGAAAGAGATAAACGAATGTTAAACCCGAATTCCGCTCGTACTCGACCCGAGGGAGCAAATTCAGAAAAAAAATTCAAAAAAAATTCGAAAAATCAAAAAAACAACTTTCCGGCGTTATTTTTAGCTAAAACGGGATGAGATAGGATGACATAGGCCGAGAAAGAGATAAAAGAATTTTAGACCCGAATTCCGCTCCTACTCGACCCTGGGGATCAAATTACAAAAAAAAATAGCAAAAAAATTCAAAAAATTAGAGAACAACTATTCGGCATTATTTTTAGCCAAATTGGGATGAGACAGGCCGAGAAAGAGAGAAAACAATTTTAGACCCCAATTCCGCTCATACTTGACCCAGGGAGAAAATTCCGAAAGAAAATAGCAAAAAAATTCAAAAAAATTAAAAAACAACTTTCGGTTGTTATTTTTAGCAAAAACGGGACGAGATAGGATGATATAGGCCGAGAAAGAGATAAAATAATTTTTGACCCGAATTCCGCTCATACTCGACCCGGGGGAGAAAATTGCAAAAAAAAAACAGCGAAAAAATTCATAAAATTGAAAAACAACTTCCCGGCGTTAGTTTTAGCCAAAAAGGGATTAGATAGGATGAGATAGGCCAAGAAAGAGATTAAAGAATGTTAAACCCGAATTCTGCTCATACTCGACCCGGGGGAGAAAATTCAGAAAAAAAATTCAAAAAATTAAAAAAACAACTTTCCGGCGTTATTTTTAGCGAAAACGGGACGAGATAGGATGAGATAGGCCGAGAAAGAGATAAAATAATTTTTGACCAGAATTCCGCTCATACTCGACCCGGGGGAGAAAATTGCAAAAAAAAAACAGCAAAAAAATTCAAAAAATTAAAAAACAACTTCCCGGCGTTTGTTTTAGCCGAAAAGGGATTAGATAGGATGAGATAGGCCAAGAAAGAGATTAAAGAATGTTAAACCCGAATTCTGCTCATACTCGACCCGGGGGAGAAAATTCAGAAAAAAAATTCAAAAAATTAAAAAAACAACTTTCCGGCGTTATTTTTAGCGAAAACGGGATGAGATAGGATGAGATAGGCCGAGAAAGAGATAAATGAATTTTAGACCCGAATTCCGCTCATACCCGACGCGGGGGTGAAAATTCCGAAAAAAAAACTGCAAAAAAATTCAAAAAATTAAAAAACAACTTTCCGGTATTAGTTTTCGCCAAAACGGGATTAGATAGGATGAGATAGGACAAGAAAGAGATAAACGAATGTTAAACCCGAATTCCGCTCATACTCGACCTGAGGGAGAAAATTCAAAAAAAAAAATTCCAAAAAAATTCAAAAAAAATTCAAAAAATTAAAAAAACAACTTTCCGGCGTTATTTTTAGCCAAAACGGGATGAGATAGGATGAGATAGGCCGAGAAAGAGATAAATGAATTTTAGACCCGAATTCCGCTCATACCAGACGCGGGGGAGAAAATTCCGAAAAAAAACTGCAAAAAAATTCAAAAAATTAAAAAACAACTTTCCGGTGTTAGTTTTCGCCAAAACGGGATTAGATAGGATGAGATAGGACAAGAAAGAGATAAACGAATGTTAAACCCGAATTCCGCTCATACTCGACCCGAGGGAGAAAATTCAAAAAAAAAAATTCCAAAAAAATTCAAAAAAAATTCAAAAAATTAAAAAAACAACTTTCCGGCGTTATTTCTAGCCAAAACGGGATGAGATAGGATGAGATAGGCCGAGAAAGAGATAAAAGAATTTTAGACCCGAATTCCGCTCAAACTCGACCCTGGGGAGCAAATTACAAAAAAAAATAGCAAAAAAATTCAAAAAATTAGGGAACAACTATTCGGCATTATTTTTAGCCAAATTGGGATGAGACAGGCCGAGAAAGAGGGCAAACAATTTTAGACCCCAATTCCGCTCATACTCGACCCGGGGGAGAAAATTCCGAAAAAAAATATCAAAAAAATTAAAAAAAATTAAAAAACAACTTTCGGTTGTTATTTTTAGCAAAAACGGGACGAGATAGGATGAGATAGGCCTAGAAAGAGATAAAATAATTTTTGACCCGAATTCCGCTCATACTCGACCCGGGGGAGAAAATTGAAAAAAAAAAACAGCAAAAGAATTCAAAAAATTAAAAAACAACTTCCCGGCGTTAGTTTTAGCCAAAAAGGGATTAGATAGGATGAGATAGGCCAAGAAAGAGATAAACGAATGTTAAACCCGAATTCCGCTCGTACTCGACCCGAGGGAGCAAATTCAGAAAAAAAATTCAAAAAAAATTCGAAAAATCAAAAAAACAACTTTCCGGCGTTATTTTTAGCCAAAACGGGATGAGATAGGATGACATAGGCCGAGAAAGAGATAAAAGAATTTTAGACCCGAATTCCGCTCCTACTCGACCCTGGGGATCAAATTACAAAAAAAAATAGCAAAAAAATTCAAAAAATTAGAGAACAACTATTCGGCATTATTTTTAGCCAAATTGGGATGAGACAGGCCGAGAAAGAGAGAAAACAATTTTAGACCCCAATTCCGCTCATACTTGACCCAGGGAGAAAATTCCGAAAAAAAATAGCAAAAAAATTCAAAAAAATTAAAAAACAACTTTCGGTTGTTATTTTTAGCAAAAACGGGACGAGATAGGATGATATAGGCCGAGAAAGAGATAAAATAATTTTTGACCCGAATTCCGCTCATACTCGACCCGGGGGAGAAAATTGCAAAAAAAAAACAGCGAAAAAATTCATAAAATTGAAAAACAACTTCCCGGCATTAGTTTTAGCCAAAAAGGGATTAGATAGGATGAGATAGGCCAAGAAAGAGATTAAAGAATGTTAAACCCGAATTCTGCTCATACTCGACCCGGGGGAGAAAATTCAGAAAAAAAATTCAAAAAATTAAAAAAACAACTTTCCGGCGTTATTTTTAGCGAAAACGGGATGAGATAGGATGAGATAGGCCGAGAAAGAGATAAAATAATTTTTGACCAGAATTCCGCTCATACTCGACCCGGGGGAGAAAATTGCAAAAAAAAAACAGCAAAAAAATTCAAAAAATTAAAAAACAACTTCCCGGCGTTTGTTTTAGCCGAAAAGGGATTAGATAGGATGAGATAGGCCAAGAAAGAGATTAAAGAATGTTAAACCCGAATTCTGCTCATACTCGACCCGGGGGAGAAAATTCAGAAAAAAAATTCAAAAAATTAAAAAAAACAACTTTCCGGCGTTATTTTTAGCGAAAACGGGATGAGATAGGATGAGATAGGCCGAGAAAGAGATAAATGAATTTTAGACCCGAATTCCGCTCATACCCGACGCGGGGGTGAAAATTCCGAAAAAAAACTGCTAAAAAATTCAAAAAATTAAAAAACAACTTTCCGGTGTTAGTTTTCGCCAAAACGGGATTAGATAGGATGAGATAGGACAAGAAAGAGATAAACGAATGTTAAACCCGGATTCCGCTCATACTCGACCCGAGGGAGAAAATTCAAAAAAAAAAATTCCAAAAAAATTCAAAAAAAATTCAAAAAATTAAAAAAACAATTTTCCGGCGTTATTTTTAGCCAAAACGGGATGAGATAGGATGAGATAGGCCGAGAAAGAGATAAATGAATTTTAGACCCGAATTCCGCTCATACCCGACGCGGGGGAGAAAATTCCGAAAAAAAACTGCAAAAAAATTCAAAAAATTAAAAAACAACTTTCCGGTGTTAGTTTTCGCCAAAACGGGATTAGATAGGATGAGATAGGACAAGAAAGAGATAAACGAATGTTAAACCCGAATTCCGCTCATACTCGACCCGAGGGAGAAAATTCAAAAAAAAAAAATCCAAAAAAATTCAAAAAAAATTCAAAAAATTAAAAAAACAACTTTCCGGCGTTATTTTTAGCCAAAACGGGATGAGATAGGATGAGATAGGCCGAGAAAGAGATAAAAGAATTTTAGACCCGAATTCCGCTCAAACTCGACCCTGGGGAGCAAATTACAAAAAAAAATAGCAAAAAAATTCAAAAAATTAGGGAACAACTATTCGGCATTATTTTTAGCCAAATTGGGATAAGACAGGCCGAGAAAGAGAGCAAACAATTTTAGACCCCAATTCCGCACATACTCGACCCGGGGGAGAAAATTCCGAAAAAAAATATCAAAAAAATTCAAAAAAATTAAAAAACAACTTTCGGTTGTTATTTTTAGCAAAAACGGGACGAGATAGGATGAGATAGGCCTAGAAAGAGATAAAATAATTTTTGACCCGAATTCCGCTCATACTCGACCCGGGGGAGAAAATTGAAAAAAAAAAACAGCAAAAGAATTCAAAAAATTAAAAAACAACTTCCCGGCGTTAGTTTTAGCCAAAAAGGGATTAGATAGGATGAGATAGGCCAAGAAAGAGATAAACGAATGTTAAACCCGAATTCCGCTCGTACTCGACCCGAGGGAGCAAATTCAGAAAAAAAATTCAAAAAAAATTCGAAAAATCAAAAAAACAACTTTCCGGCGTTATTTTTAGCCAAAACGGGATGAGATAGGATGACATAGGCCGAGAAAGAGATAAAAGAATTTTAGACCCGAATTCCGCTCCTACTCGACCCTGGGGATCAAATTACAAAAAAAAATAGCAAAAAAATTCAAAAAATTAGAGAACAACTATTCGGCATTATTTTTAGCCAAATTGGGATGAGACAGGCCGAGAAAGAGAGAAAACAATTTTAGACCCCAATTCCGCTCATACTTGACCCAGGGAGAAAATTCCGAAAAAAAATAGCAAAAAAATTCAAAAAAATTAAAAAACAACTTTCGGTTGTTATTTTTAGCAAAAACGGGACGAGATAGGATGATATAGGCCGAGAAAGAGATAAAATAATTTTTGACCCAAATTCCGCTCATACTCGACCCGGGGGAGAAAATTGCAAAAAAAAAACAGCGAAAAAATTCATAAAATTGAAAAACAACTTCCCGGCGTTAGTTTTAGCCAAAAAGGGATTAGATAGGATGAGATAGGCCAAGAAAGAGATTAAAGAATGTTAAACCCGAATTCCGCTCATACTCGACCCGGGGGAGAAAATTCAGAAAAAATTCAATAAATTAAAAAAAGAACTTTCCGGCGTTATTTTTAGCGAAAACGGGATGAGATAGGATGAGATAGGCCGAGAAAGAGATAAAAGAATTTTAGACCCGAATTCCGCTCATACCCGACGCGGGGGAGAAAATTCCGAAAAAAAACTGCAAAAAAATTCAAAAAATTAAAAAACAACTTTCCGGTGTTAGTTTTCGTCAAAACGGGATTAGATAGGATGAGATAGGCCAAGAATGAGATAAACGAATGTTAAACCTGAATTCCGCTCATACTCGACCCGAGGGAGAAAATTCAGAAAAAAAATTCAAAAAAAATTAAAAAAATTAAAAAAACAACTTTCCGGCGTTATTTTTAGCCAAAACGGGATAAGATAGGCCGAGAGAGAGATAAAAGAATTTTAGACCCGAATTCCGCTCATAGTCGACCCGGGGGAGCAAATTACCAAAAAAAATATCGGTTGTTATTTTTAGCAAAAACGGGACAAGATAGGATGAGATAGGCCGAGAAAGAGATAAAATAATTTTTGACCCGAATTCCGCTCACACTCGACCCGGGGGTGAAAATTGCAAAAAAAAAACACCAAAAAAATTCAAAAAATTAAAAAACAACTAACCGGCCTTAGTTTTAGCCAAAACGGGATTAGATAGGATGAGATAGGCCAAGAAAGAGATGAAAGAATTTTAGACCCGAATTCCGCTCATACTCGACCCGGGGGTGAAAATTCCGAAAGATAATGCAAAAAAAATTCAAAAAATTTAAAAACAACATTCCGGTGTTATTTTTAGCAAGAACGGGATGAGATAGGATGAGATAGGCCGAGAAAGAGATAAAATAATTTTTGACCCGAATTCCGCTCGTACTCGACCCGGGGGAGAAAATTGCAAAAAAAAAACAGCAAAAAAATTCAAAAAATTAAAAAACAACTTCCCGGCGATAGTTTTAGCCAAAACGGGATTAGATATGATGAGATAGGCCAAGAAAGAGAGATAAAAGAATGTTAAACCCGAATTCCGCTCATACTCGACCCGGGGGAGAAAATTCAGAAAAAAAATTCAAAAAAAATTCAAAAAATTAAAAAAACAACTTTCCACCGTTATTTTTAGCGAAAACGGGATGAGATATGATGAGATAGGCCGAGAAAGAGATAAAAGAATTTTAGACCCGAATTCCGCTCAGACTCGACCCGGGGGAGCAAATTACAAAAAAAAAATAGCAAAAAAATTCTAAAAATTAGAGAACTACTATTCGACATTATTTTTAGCCAAATCGAGATGAGACAGGCTGAGAAAGAGAGAAAAGAATTTTAGACCCCAATTCCGCTCATACTCGACGCGGGGGAGAAAATTCCGAAAAAAAACTGCAAAAAAATTCAAAAAATTAAAAAACAACTTTCCGGTGTTAGTTTTAGCCAAAACGGGATTAGATAGGATGAGATAGGTCAAGAAAGAGATTAACAAATGTAAAACCCGAATTCCGCTCATACTCGACCCGGGGGGGAAAATTCAGAAAAAACATTCAAAAAAAATTTAAAAAATTAAAAAAACAACTTTCCGGCGTTATTTTTAGCCAAAACGGGATGAGATAGGCCGAGAAAGAGATAAAAGAATTTTAGACCCGAATTCCGCTCATACTCGACCCGGGGGAGCAAATTACAAAAAAAAATAGCAAAAAAATTCAAAAAATTAGAGAACAACTATTCGGCATTATTTTTATCCAAATTGGGATTAGACAGGCCGAGAAAGAGAGAAAACAATTTTAGACCCCAATTCCGTTCATACTCGACCCGGGGGAGAAAATTCCGAAAAAAATAGCAAAAAAATTCAAAAAAATTAAAAAACAACTTTCGGTTTCTATTTTTAGCAAAAACGGGACAAGATAGGATGAGATAGGCCGAGAAAGAGATAAAATAATTTTTGACCCGAATTCCGCTCATACTCGACCCCTGGGAGAAAATTGCAAAAAAAAAAACACCAAAAAAATTCAAAAAATTAAAAAACAACTTCCCGGCGTTAGTTTTAGCCAAAACGGGATTAGAAAGGATGAGATAGGTTAAGAAAGAGATGAAAGAATTTTAGACCCGAATTCCGCTCATACTCGACCCGGGGGTGAAAATTCCGAAAGATAATGCAAAAAAATTCAAAAAATTTAAAAACAACTTTCCGGTGTTATTTTTAGCAAGAACGGGATGAGATAGGCCGAGAAAGAGATAAAATAATTTTTGACCCGAATTCCGCTCATACCCGACGCAGTGGAGAAAATTCCGAAAAAAAACTGCAAAAAAATTCAAAAAATTAAAAAACAACTTTCCGGTGTTAGTTTTTGCCAAAACGGGATTAGATAGGATGAGATAGGCCAAGAAAGAGATAAACGAATGTTAAACCCGAATTCCGCTCGTACTCGACCCGGGGGAGAAAATTCAGAATAGAAATTCAAAAAAAATTCAAAAAATTAAAAAAACAACTTTCCTGCGTTATTTTTAGCCAAAACGAGATGAGATAGGCTGAGAAAGAGATAAAAGAATTTTAGACCCGAATTCCGCTCATACTCGACCCGGGAGAGCAAATTACAAAAAAAAAATAGCAAAAAAATTCAAAAAATTAGAGAACAACTATTCGGCATTATTTTTAGCCAAATTGGGATTAGACAGGCCGAGAAAGAGAAAAAAAAATTTTAGACCCCAATTCCGTTCATTCTCGACCCGGGGGAGAAAATTCCAAAAAGAAATAGCAAAAAAATTCAAAAAAATTAAAAAACAACTTTCGGTTGTTATTTTTAGCAAAAACGGGACGAGATAGGATGAGATAGGCCGAGAAAGAGATAAAATAATTTTTGACCCGAATTCCGCTCATACTCGACCCGGGGGAGAAAATTGCAAAAAAAAAACAGCAAAAAAATTCAAAAAATTAAAAAACAACTTCCCGGCGTTTGTTTTAGCCGAAAAGGGATTAGATAGAATGAGATAGGCCAAGAAAGAGATTAAAGAATGTTAAACCCGAATTCTGCTCATACTCGACCCGGGGGAGAAAATTCAGAAAAAAAATTCAAAAAATTAAAAAAACAACTTTCCGGCGTTATTTTTAGCGAAAAGGGGATGAGATAGGATGAGATAGGCTGAGAAAGAGATAAAATAATTTTTGACCAGAATTCCGCTCATACTCGACCCGGGGGAGAAAATTGCAAAAAAAAAACAGCAAAAAAATTCAAAAAATTAAAAAACAACTTCCCGGCGTTTGTTTTAGCCGAAAAGGGATTAGATAGGATGAGATAGGCCAAGAAAGAGATTAAAGAATGTTAAACCCGAATTCTGCTCATACTCGACCCGGGGGAGAAAATTCAGAAAAAAAATTCAAAAAATTAAAAAAACAACTTTCCGGCGTTATTTTTAGCGAAAACGGGATGAGATAGGATGAGATAGGCCGAGAAAGAGATAAATGAATTTTAGACCCGAATTCCGCTCATACCCGACGCGGGGGAGAAAATTCCGAAAAAAAACTGCAAAAAAATTCAAAAAATTAAAAAACAACTTTCCGGTGTTAATTTTCGCCAAAACGGGATTAGATGGGATGAGATAGGACAAGAAAGAGATAAACGAATGTTAAACCCGAATTCCGCTCATACTCGACCCGAGGGAGAAAATTCAAAAAAAAAAATTCCAAAAAAATTCAAAAAAAATTAAAAAAATTAAAAAAACAACTTTCCGGCGTTATTTTTAGCCAAAACGGGATGAGATAGGATGAGATAGGCCGAGAAAGAGATAAATGAATTTTAGACCCGAATTCCGCTCATACCCGACGCGGGGGAGAAAATTCCGAAAAAAAACTGCAAAAAAATTCAAAAAATTAAAAAACAACTTTCCGGTGTTAGTTTTCGCCAAAACGGGATTAGATAGGATGAGATAGGACAAGAAAGAGATAAACGAATGTTAAACCCGAATTCCGCTCATACTCGACCCGAGGGAGAAAATTCAAAAAAAAAATTCCAAAAAAATTCAAAAAAAATTCAAAAAATTAAAAAAACAACTTTCCGGCGTTATTTTTAGCCAAAACGGGATGAGATAGGATGAGATAGGCCGAGAAAGAGATAAAAGAATTTTAGACCCGAATTCCGCTCAAACTCGACCCGGGGGAGCAAATTACAAAAAAAAATAGCAAAAAAATTCAAAAAATTAGGGAACAACTATTCGGCATTATTTTTAGCCAAATTGGGATAAGACAGGCCGAGAAAGAGAGCAAACAATTTTAGACCCCAATTCCGCTCATACTCGACCCGGGGGAGAAAATTCCGAAAAAAAATATCAAAAAAATTCAAAAAAATTAAAAAACAACTTTCGGTTGTTATTTTTAGCAAAAACGGGACGAGATAGGATGAGATAGGCCTAGAAAGAGATAAAATAATTTTTGACCCGAATTCCGCTCATACTCGACCCGGGGGAGAAAATTGAAAAAAAAAAAACAGCAAAAGAATTCAAAAAATTAAAAAACAACTTCCCGGCGTTAGTTTTAGCCAAAAAGGGATTAGATAGGATGAGATTGGCCAAGAAAGAGATAAACGAATGTTAAACCCGAATTCCGCTCGTACTCGACCCGAGGGAGCAAATTCAGAAAAAAAATTCAAAAAAAATTCGAAAAATTAAAAAAACCACTTTCCGGCGTTATTTTTAGCCAAAACGGGATGAGATAGGATGACATAGGCCGAGAAAGAGATAAAAGAATTTTAGACCCGAATTCCGCTCCTACTCGACCCTGGGGATCAAATTACAAAAAAAAATAGCAAAAAAATTCAAAAAATTAGAGAACAACTATTTGGCATTATTTTTAGCCAAATTGGGATGAGACAGGCCGAGAAAGAGAGAAAACAATTTTAGACCCCAATTCCGCTCATACTTGACCCAGGGAGAAAATTCCGAAAAAAAATAGCAAAAAAATTCAAAAAAATTAAAAAACAACTTTCGGTTGTTATTTTTAGCAAAAACGGGACGAGATAGGATGAGATAGGCCGAGAAAGAGATAAATGAATTTTAGACCCGAATTCCGCTCATACCCGACGCGGGGGAGAAAATTCCGAAAAAAAACTGCAAAAAAATTCAAAAAATTAAAAAACAACTTTCCGGTGTTAGTTTTCGCCAAAACGGGATTAGATAGGATGAGATAGGACAAGAAAGAGATAAACGAATGTTAAACCCGAATTCCGCTCATACTCGACCCGAGGGAGAAAATTCAAAAAAAAAAATTCCAAAAAAATTCGAAAAAAATTCAAAAAATTAAAAAAACAACTTTCCGGCGTTATTTTTAGCCAAAACGGGATGAGATAGGATGAGATAGGCCGAGAAAGAGATAAAAGAATTTTAGACCCGAATTCCGCTCATACTCGACCCGGGGGAGCAAATTACAAAAAAAAATAGCAAAAAAATTCAAAAAATTAGGGAACAACTATTCGGCATTATTTTTAGCCAAATTGGGATAAGACAGGCCGAGAAAGAGAGCAAACAATTTTAGACCCCAATTCCGCTCATACTCGACCCGGGGGAGAAAATTCCGAAAAAAAATATCAAAAAAATTCAAAAAAATTAAAAAACAACTTTCGGTTGTTATTTTTAGCAAAAACGGGACGAGATAGGATGAGATAGGCCGAGAAAGAGATAAAAGAATTTTAGACCCGAATTCCGCTCATACTCGACACTGGGGAGAAAATTCCAAAAAAAAAAAACAAAAAATTTGAAAAAATTAAAAAACAACTTTCCAGCGTTATTTTTAGCCAAAGTGGGATGAGATAGGATGAGATGGGCAGAGAAAGAAATAAAAGTATTTTAGACCCGAATTCCGTTCATACTCGACCCGGCGGAGAAAATTCCGAAAGAAAATGCAAAAAAATTCAAAAAATTTAAAAACAACTTTCCGTCGTTATTTTTGGCAAAAACGGAATGAGATAGGTTGAGATAGGCCGATAAAGAGATAAAAGAATTTTAGACCCGAATTCCGCTCATTCTCGACCCGGGGGAGCAAATTCCGAAAAAAAATAGCAAAAAAATTCAAAAAATTAGAGAACAGCTTTTCGGCATTATTTTTTGCCAAATTGCGGATGAGACAGGCTGAGAAAGACAGAAAATAATTTAACACCTGAATTCCGCTCATACTCGACCCGGGGGAGAAAATTCCAAAAAAAAATAGCAAAAAAATTAAAAAAATTCAAAAACAACTTTCCGGCGTTATTTTATCCAAAACGGGATGAGATAGGATGAGGTAGGCCGAGAAAGAAAGAAAAGTATTTTAGACCCGAATTCCGCTCATACTAGACACTGGGGAGAAAATTCCGAAAAAAAATAGCAAAAAAATTTAAAAAATTTAAAAACAACTTGACGGAGTTATTTTTAGCCAAAACGGGATGAGATAGGATGAGATAGGTGGAGAACGAGATAAAAGAATTTTAGACCCGAATTCCGTTCATACTCGACCCGGAGGAAAAATTCCGAAAGAAAATGCAAAAGAATTCAAAAAATTTAAAAACAACTTTCCGGCGTTATTTTCAGCAACAAGGGGATGAGATAGGCTGAGAGAGGCCGAGAAAGAGATAAAAGAATTTTAGACTCGAATTCCTCTCATTCTCGACCCGGGGGTGCAAATTCCGAAAAAAAATAGCAAAAAAATTCAAAAAATTAGAGAACAACTTTTCGCCATTATTTTTTGCCAAATTAGGGATGAGACAGGCTGAGAAAGAGAGAAAATAATTGAACACCTGAATTCCGCTCAAACTCGACCTGGGGGAGAAAATTCCGAAAAAAAAAAAGCAAAAAAATTCAAAAAATTAAAAAACAACTTTCCGGCGTTATTTTTAGCCAAAGCGGGATGAGATAGGATGAGATAGGTCGAGAAAGAAATAAAAGTATTTTAGACCCGAATTCCGTTCATACTCGACCCGGGGGAGAAAATTCTGAAAGAAAATGCAAAAAAATTCAAAAAATTTAAAAACAACTTTCCTTCATTATTTTTAGCAAAAACGGAATGAGATAGGTTGAGATAGGCCGATAAAGAGATAAAAGAATTTTAGACCCGAATTCCGTCATTCTCGACCCGGGGGAGCAAATTCCGAAAAAAAATAGCAAAAAAATTCAAAAAATTAGAGAACAACTTTTCGGCATTATTTTTTGCCAAATTGGGGATGATGCAGGCTGAGAAAGAGAGAAAATAATTTAACACCTGAATTCCGCTCACACTCGACCCGGGAGAGAAAATTCCAAAAAAAAATAGCAAAAAAATTAAAAAAATTTAAAAACAACTTTACGGAGTTATTTTTAGCCAAAACGGGATGAGATAGGATGAGATAGGCGGAGAACGAGATAAAAGAATTTTAGACCCGAATTCTGTTCATAATCGACCCGGGGGAAAAATTCCGAAAAAAGTTACCAAAAAAATTCAAAAAATTAGAGAAAAACTTTTCGGCATTATTTCTAGCCAAATCGGGGATGAGACAGGCCGAGAAAGAGAGAAAAGAATTTTAGACCTGAATTCCGCTCATACTCGATCCGGGGGAGAAAATTCCGAGAAAAAATAGCAAAAAAATTCAAAAAATTAAAAAACAACTTTCCGGTGTTATTTTTAGCCAAAACGGGATGAGATAGGATGAGATAGGCCGAGAAAGAAATAAAAGTATTTTAGACCCGAATTCCGCTCATACTCGACCCGGGGGAGCAAATTTGAAAAAAAAATAGAAAAAAAATTAAAAAAATTAAAAAACAACTTTCCGACATTATTTTCAGCCAAAACGTGATGAGATAGGCCGAGAAAGAGATAAAAGAATTTTAGACCCGAATTCCGCTCATACTCGACCCGGGGGAGAAAATTCCTAAAGAAAATGCCATAAAATTCAAAAAATTAAAAAACATCTTTCTTGCGTTATTTTTAGCCAAAACGAGATGAGATAGGATGAGATAGGCCGAGAAAGAGACAATAGAATTTTAGACCCGAATTCCGCTCATACTCGACCCGGGGGAGAAAATTCCGAAAAATAATAGCACAGCATTTAAAAAATTAGAAAACAACTTTCCGGCATTATTTTTATCCCAAACGGGATGAGATAGGCCGAGAAAGAGATAAAAGAATTTTAAACCCGAATTCCGCTCATACTCGATCCGGGGGAGCAAATTCCGAAAAAAAATAGCAAAAAAATTTAAAAAATTAAAAAACAACTTTCCGGAGTTATATTTAGCCAAAACGAGATGAGATAGGATGAGATAGGCGGAGAACGAGATAAAAGAATTTTAGACCCGAATTCCGTTCATACTCGACCCGGGGGAAAAATTCCGAAAGAAAATGCAAAAAAATTCAAAAAATTTAAAAACAACTTTCCGGCGTTATTTTTAGCAAAAACGGGATGAGATAGGATGAGATAGGCCGAGAAAGGGATAAAAGAATTTTAGACCCGAATTCCGCTCATTCTCGACCCGGTGGAGCTAATTTCGAAAAAAAATACCAAAAGAATTCAAAAAATTAGAGAAAAACTTTTCGGCATTATTTCTAGCCAAATCGGGGATGAGACAGGCGGAGAAAGAGAGAAAAGAATTTTAGACCCGAATTCTGCTCATACTCGATACGGGGGAGAAAATTCCGAAAAAAAATAGCAAAAAAATTCAAAAAATTAAAAAACAACTTTCCGGCGTTATTTTTAGCCAAAACGGGATGAGATAGGATGAGATAGGCCGAGAAAGAGACAAAAGAATTTTAGACCCGAATTCCGCTCATACTCGACCCGGGGGAGAAAATTCCGAAAGATAATAGCACAGCATTTAAAAAATTAGAAAATAACTTTCCGGCATTATTTTTATCCCAAACGGGATGAGATAGGCCGAGAAAGAGATAAAAGAATTTTAAACCCGAATTCCGCTCATACTCGATCCGGGGGAGCAAATTCCGAAAAAAAATAGCAAAAAAATTTAAAAAATTAAAAAACAACTTTCCGGAGTTATATTTAGCCAAAACGGGATGAGATAGGATGAGATAGGCGGAGAACGAGATAAAAGAATTTTAGACCCGAATTCCGTTCATACTCGACCCGGGGGAAAAATTCCGAAAGAAAATGCAAAAAAATTCAAAAAATTTAAAAACAACTTTCCGGCGTTATTTTTAGCAAAAACGGGATGAGATAGGATGAGATAGGCCGAGAAAGGGATAAAAGAATTTTAGACCCGAATTCCGCTCATTCTCGACCCGGTGGAGCTAATTTCGAAAAAAAATACCAAAAGAATTCAAAAAATTAGAGAAAAACTTTTCGGCATTAATTCTAGCCAAATCGGGGATGATACAGGCTGAGAAAGAGAGAAAAGAATTTTAGACCTGAATTCTGCTCATACTCGATACGGGGGAGAAAATTCCGAAAAAAAATAGCAAAAAAATTCAAAAAATTAAAAAACAACTTTCCGGCGTTATTTTTAGCCAAAACGGGATGAGATAGGATGAGATAGGCCGAGAAAGAAATAAAAGAATTTTAGACCCGAATTCCGCTCATACTCGACACTGGGGAGAAAATTCCGAAAAAAAATAGCAAAAAAATTTAAAAAATTTAAAAACCACTTGACGGAGTTATTTTTAGCCAACACGGGATGAGATAGGATGAGATAGGTGGAGAACGAGATAAAAGAATTTTAGACCCGAATTCCGCTCATACTCGACCCGGGGGACAAAATTCCTAAAGAAAATGCAAAAAAATTGAAAAAATTAAAAAACATCTTTCTGGTGTTATTTTTAGCCAAAACGAGATGAGATAGGATGAGATAGGCCGAGAAACAGATAAAAGAATTCTAGACCAGAATTCCGCTCATACTCGACCCGGGGGAGAAAATTCCGAAAAATAATAGCAAAAACATTTAAAAAATTAAAAAACAACTTTCCGGCATTATTTTTAGCCAAAACGGGATGAGATAGGATGAGATAGGCCGAGAAAGAAATAAAGGTACTGTAGACTCGAATTCCGCTCATACTCGACCCGGGGGAGAAAATATGAAAAAAAAATAGAAAAAAATTCAAAAAATTAAAAAACAACTTTCCGACATTATTTTCAGCCAAAACGGGATGAGATAGGCCGAGAAAGAGATAAAAGAATTTTAGACCCGAATTCCGCTCATACTCGACACTGGGGAGAAAATTCTAAAAAAAAAAAAGCAAAAAAATTGAAAAAATTAAAAAACAACTTTCCGGCGTTATTTTTAGCCAAAGCGGGATGAGATAGGATGAGATGGGCCGAGAAAGAAATAAAAGTATTTTAGACCCGAATTCCGTTCATACTCGACCCGGGGGAGCAAATTCCGAAAAAAAAAATAGCAAAAAAATTGAAAAAATTAAGAAACATCTTTCTGGGGATATTTTTAGCCAAAACGTGATGAGATAGTATGAGATAGAGATAAAAGAACTTTAGACCCTAATTTCGTTCATACTCGACCCGGGGGAGAAAATTCCGAGAGAAAATGCAAAAAAATTCAAAAAATTTAAAAACAACTTTCCGTCGTTATTTTTAGCAAAAACGGAATGAGATAGGTTGAGATAGGTCGAGAAAGAGATAAAAGAATTTTAGATCCGAATTCCGCTCATTCTCGACCCGGGGGTGCAAATTCCAAAAAAAAATAGCAAAAAAATTCAAAAAATTAGAGAACAACTTTTCGGAATTATTTTTTGCCAAATTGGGGATGAGACAGGCTGAGAAAGAGAGAAAATAATTTAACACCTGAATTCCGCTCATACACGACCCGGGGGAGAAAATTCCAAAAAAAAAAAAGCAAAAAAATTAAAAAAATTAAAAAACAACTTTCCGGCGTTATTTTTAGCCAAAGCGGGATGAGATAGGATGAGATAGGTCGAGAAAGAAATAAAAGTATTTTAGACCCGAATTCCGTTCATACTCGACCCGGGGGAGAAAATTCTGAAAGAAAATGCAAAAAAAATTCAAAAAATTTAAAAACAACTTTCCTTCATTATTTTTAGCAAAAACGGAATGAGATAGGTTGAGATAGGCCGATAAAGAGATAAAAGAATTTTAGACCCGAATTCCGTCATTCTCGACCCGGGGGAGCAAATTCAGAAAAAAAATAGCAAAAAAATTCAAAAAATTAGAGAACAACTTTTCGGCATTATTTTTTGCCAAATTGGGGATGACGCAGGCTGAGAAAGAGAGAAAATAATTTAACACCTGAATTCCGCTCACACTCGACCCGGGAGAGAAAATTCCAAAAAAAAATAGGAAAAAAATTAAAAAAATTTAAAAACAACTTTACGGAGTTATTTTTAGCCAAAACGGGATGAGATAGGATGAGATAGGCGGAGAACGAGATAAAAGAATTTTAGACCCGAATTCTGTTCATACTCGACCCGGGGGAAAAATTCCGAAAAAAGTTACCAAAAAAATTCAAAAAATTAGAGAAAAACTTTTCGGCATTATTTCTAGCCAAATCGGGGATGAGACAGGCCGAGAAAGAGAGAAAAGAATTTTAGACCTGAATTCCGCTTATACTCGATCCGGGGGAGAAAATTCCGAGAAAAAATAGCAAAAAAATTCAAAAAATTAAAAAACAACTTTCCGGTGTTATTTTTAGCCAAAACGGGATGAGATAGGATGAGATAGGCCGAGAAAGAAATAAAAGTATTTTAGACCCGAATTCCGCTCATACTCGACCCTGGGGAGCAAATTTGAAAAAAAAATAGAAAAAAAATTCAAAAAATTAAAAAACAACTTTCCGACATTATTTTCAGCCAAAACGTGATGAGATAGGCCGAGAAAGAGATAAAAGAATTTTAGACCCGAATTCCGCTCATACTCGACCCGGGGGAGAAAATTCCTAAAGAAAATGCCATAAAATTCAAAAAATTAAAAAACATCTTTCTTGCGTTATTTTTAGCCAAAACGAGATGAGATAAGATGAGATAGGCCGAGAAAGAGACAAAAGAATTTTAGACCCGAATTCCGCTCATACTCGACCCGGGGGAGAAAATTCCAAAAAATAATAGCACAGCATTTAAAAAATTAGAAAACAACTTTCCGGCATTATTTTTATCCCAAACGGGATGAGATAGGCCGAGAAAGAGATAAAAGAATTTTAAACCCGAATTCCGCTCATACTCGATCCGGGGGAGCAAATTCCGAAAAAAAATAGCAAAAAAATTTAAAAAATTAAAAAACAACTTTCCGGAGTTATATTTAGCCAAAACGGGATGAGATAGGATGAGATAGGCGGAGAACGAGATAAAAGAATTTTAGACCCGAATTCCGTTCAGACTCGACCCGGGGGAAAAATTCCGAAAGAAAATGCAAAAAAAATTCAAAAAATTTAAAAACAACTTTCCGGCGTTATTTTTAGCAAAAACGGGATGAGATAGGATGAGATAGGCCGAGAAAGGGATAAAAGAATTTTAGACCCGAATTCCGCTCATTCTCGACCCGGTGGAGCTAATTTCGAAAAAAAATACCAAAAGAATTCAAAAAATTAGAGAAAAACTTTTCGGCATTATTTCTAGCCAAATCGGGGATGAGACAGGCTGAGAAAGAGAGAAAAGAATTTTAGACCTGAATTCTGCTCATACTCGATACGGGGGAGAAAATTCCGAAAAAAAATAGCAAAAAAATTCAAAAAATTAAAAAACAACTTTCCGGCGTTATTTTTAGCCAAAACGGGATGAGATAGGATGAGATAGGCCGAGAAAGAAATAAAAGAATTTTAGACCCGAATTCCGCTCATACTCGACCCGGGGGAGCAAATTCAGAAAAAAAAAATAGCAAAAAAAATGAAAAAATTAGAGAACAACTTTTCTTCATTATTTTTTAGCCAAATCTCGACAGGCCGAGAAAGAGAGAAAATAATTTTAGACCCGAATTCTGCTCATACTCGATCCGGGGGCGAAAATTCCGAAAAAAAATAGCCAAAAAATTCAAAAAATTAAAAAACAACTCTCCGACGTTATTTTTAGCCAAAATGGGATAAGATAGGATGAGATAGGCCGAGAAAGAGGTAAAAGAATTTTAGACCCGAATTCCGCTCATAATCGACACGGGGGAGCAAATTCCGAAAAAAAATAGCGAAAGAATTCAAAAAATTAGAGAACAACTATTCGGCATTATTTTTAGCCAAATCGGGATTAGGCAGGCCGAGAAAGAGAAAAAAAAATTTTAGACCCCAATTCCGTTCATACTCGACCCGTGGGAGAAAATTTTGAAAAAAAAAATAGAAAAAAATTCAAAAAATTAAAAAACAACATTCCGTCATTATTTTCAGCCAACACGTGATGAGATAGGCCGAGAAAGAGATAACAGAATTTTAAACCCGAATTCCGCGCATACGCGACCCGGGGGAGCAAATTCAGAAAAAAAATAGCAAAAAAATTCAAAAAATTGAAAAACAACTTTCCGGGGTTATTTTTAGCGAAAACGGGATAAGATAGGATGAGATAGGCGGAAAAAGAGATAAAAGAATTTTAGACCCGAATTCCGTTCATACTCGACCCGGGGGAGAAAATTCAGAAAGAAAACGCAAAAAAATTCAAAAAATTTAAAAATAACTTTCCGTCGATATTTTTAGCAAAAACGAAATGAGATAGGTTGAGATAGGCCGAGAAAGAGATAAAAGAATTTTAGACCAGAATTCCGCTCATTCTCGACCTGGGGAGCAAATTCCGAAAAAAAATAGCAAAAAAATTCAAAAAATTAGAGAACAATTTTTCGGCATTATTTTTTTCCAAATTGGGAATGAGACAGGCTTAGAAAGAGAAAAAATAATTTAACACCTGAATTCCGCTCATACTCGACCCGGGGGAGAAAATTCCGAAAAAAAATAGCAAAAAAATTCAAAAAATTAAAAAACAACTTTCCGGCGTTATTTTTAGCCAAAACGGGATGTGATAGGATGGGATAGGCCGAGAAAGAAATAAAGTATTTTAGACCCGAATTCCGCTCATACTCGACCCGAGGGAGAAAATACGAAAAAAAAATAGAAAAAAGTTCAAAAAATTAAAAAACAACTATCCGACATTATTTTCAGCCAAAACGTGATGAGATAGGCCGAGAAAGAGATAAAAGAATTTTAGACCCGAATTCCGCTCATACTCGATCCGGGGGAGAAAATTCCTAAAGAAAATGCAAAAAAATTCAAAAAATTAAAAAACATCTTTCCGGCGTTATTTTTAGCCAAAACAAGGTGAGATAGGATGAGATAGGCCGAGAAAGAGATAAAAGAATTTTAGACCCGAATTCCGCTCATACTCGACCCGGGGGAGAAAATTCCGAAAAAAAAATAGTAAAAAAATTCAAAAAATTAAAAAACAACTTTCGGGGGATATTTTTAGCCAAAACGTGATGAGAGAGTATGAGATAGAGATAAAAGAATTTTAGACCCGATTTCCGTTCATACTCGACCCGGGGGAGAAAATTCCAAGAGAAAATGCAAAAAAATTCAAAAAATTTAAAAACAACTTTCCGTCGTTATTTTTAGCAAAAACGGAATGAGATAGGTTGAGATAGGCCGAGAAAGAGATAAAAGAATTTTAGACCCGAGTTCCGCTCATTCTCGACCCGGGGGTGCAAATTTCGAAAAAAAATAGCAAAAAAATTCAAAAAATTAGAGAACAACTTTTCAGCATTATTTTTTGCCAAATATGGGATGAGATAGGCTGAGAAAGAGAGAAAATAATTTAACACCTGAATTCCGCTCATACTCGACCCGGGGGAGAAAATTCCAAAAAAAAAATAGCAAAAAAATTCAAAAAAATTAAAAAACAACTTTCCGGCGTTATTTTTAGCCAAAGCGGGATGAGATAGGATGAGATAGGCCGAGAAAGAAATAAAAGTATTTTAGACTCGAATTCCGTTCATACTTGACCCAGCGGAGAAAATTCCGAAAGAAAATGCAAAAATATTCAAAAAATTTAAAAACAACTTTCCATCGTTATTTTTAGCAAAAACGGAATAAGATAGGTTGAGATAGGCCGAGAAAGAAATAAAAGTATTTTAGACCCGAATTCCGCTCATACTCGACCCGAGGGAGAAAATATGAAAAAAAAATAGAAAAAAATTCAAAAAATTAAAAAACAACTTTCCGACATTATTTTCAGCCAAAACGTGATGAGATAGGCCGAGAAAGAGATAAAAGAATTTTAGACCCGAATTCCGCTCACACTCGACCCGGGGGAGAAAATTCCTAAACAAAATGCAAAAAAATTCAAAAAATTAATAAAATTCTTTCTTGCGTTATTTTTAGCCAAAACGGGATGAGATTGGGTGAGATGGGCCGAGAAAGAGATAAAAGAATTTTAGACCCGAATTCCGCTCATACACGACCCGGGGGAGAAAATTTCTAAAGAAAATGCAAAAAAATTCAAAAAATTTAAAAACAACTTTCCGGCATTATTTTTAGCAAAAACGGGATGAGATAGGATGAGATAGGCCGAGAAAGAGATAAGAGAATTTTAGACCCGAATTCGCTCATACTCGACCCGGGGGAGAAAATTCCGAAAAAAAAAAAGCAAAAAAATTGAAAAAATTAAAAAACAACTTTCCGGCGTTATTTTTAGCCAAAGTGGGATGAGATAGGATGAGATGGGCAGAGAAAGAAATAAAAGTATTTTAGACCCGAATTCCGTTCATACTCGACCCGGGGGAGAAAATTCTGAAAGAAAATGCAAAAAAATTCAAAAAATTTAAAAACAACTTTCCTTCATTATTTTTAGCAAAAACGGAATGAGATAGGTTGAGATAGGCCGATAAAGAGATAAAAGAATTTTAGACCCGAATTCCGTCATTCTCGACCCGGGGGAGCAAATTCCGAAAAAAAATAGCAAAAAAATTCAAAAAATTAGAGAACAACTTTTCGGCATTATTTTTTGCCAAATTGGGGATGACGCAGGCTGAGAAAGAGAGAAAATAATTTAACACCTGAATTCCGCTCACACTCGACCCGGGAGAGAAAATTCCAAAAAAAAATAGCAAAAAAATTTAAAAAATTTAAAAACAACTTTACGGAGTTATTTTTAGCCAAAACGGGATGAGATAGGATGAGATAGGCGGAGAACGAGATAAAAGAATTTTAGACCCGAATTCCGTTCATACTCGACCCGGGGGAAAAATTCCGAAAAAAGTTACCAAAAAAATTCAAAAAATTAGAGAAAAACTTTTCGGCATTATTTCTAGCCAAATCGAGGATGAGACAGGCCGGGAAAGAGAGAAAAGAATTTTAGACCTGAATTCCGCTCATACTCGATCCGGGGGAGAAAATTCCGAAAAAAAATAGCAAAAAAATTCAAAAAATTAAAAAACAACTTTCCGGTGTTATTTTTAGCCAAAACGGGATGAGATAGGATGAGATAGGCCGAGAAAGAAATAAAAGTATTTTAGACCCGAATTCCGCTCATACTCGACCCGGGGGAGCAAATTTGAAAAAAAAAATAGAAAAAAAAATTCAAAAAATTAAAAAACAACTTTCCGACATTATTTTCAGCCAAAACATGATGAGATAGGCCGAGAAAGAGAAAAAAGAATTTTAGACCCGAATTCCGCTCATACTCGACCCGGGGGAGAAAATTCCTAAAGAAAATGCCATAAAATTCAAAAAATTAAAAAACATCTTTCTTGCGTTATTTTTAGCCAAAACGAGATGAGATAGGATGAGATAGGCCGAGAAAGAGACAAAAGAATTTTAGACCCGAATTCCGCTCATACTCGACCCGGGGGAGAAAATTCCGAAAAATAATAGCACAGCATTTAAAAAATTAGAAAACAACTTTCCGGCGTTATTTTTATCCCAAACGGGATGAGATAGGCCGAGAAAGAGATAAAAGAATTTTAAACCCGAATTCCGCTCATACTCGACACTGGGGAGAAAATTCTAAAAAAAAAAAAAGCAAAAAAATTGAAAAAATTAAAAAACAACTTTCCGGCGTTATTTTTTGCCAAAGTGGGATGAGATAGGATGAGATGGGCAGAGAAAGAAATAAAAGTATTTTAGACCCGAATTCCGTTCATACTCGACCCGGCGGAGAAAATTCCGAAAGAAAATGCAAAAAAATTCAAAAAATTTAAAAACAACTTTCCGTCGTTATTTTTGGCAAAAACGGAATGAGATAGGTTGAGATAGGCCGATAAAGAGATAAAAGAATTTTAGACCCGAATTCCGCTCATTCTCGACCCGGGGAGGAAATTCCGAAAAAAATAGCAAAAAAATTCAAAAAATTAGAGAACAGCTTTTCGGCATTATTTTTTGCCAAATTGCGGATGAGACAGGCTGAGAAAGACAGAAAATAATTTAACACCTGAATTCCGCTCATACTCGACCCGGGGGAGAAAATTCCAAAAAAAAATAGCAAAAAAATTAAAAAAATTCAAAAACAACTTTCCGGCGTTATTTTATCCAAAACGGGATGAGATAGGATGAGGTAGGCCGAGAAAGAAAGAAAAGTATTTTAGACCCGAATTCCGCTCAAACTAGACACTGGGGAGAAAATTCCGAAAAAAAAATAGCAAAAAGATTTAAAAAATTTAAAAACAACTTGACGGAGTTATTTTTAGCCAAAACGGGATGAGATAGGATGAGATAGGCGGAGAACGAGATAAAAGAATTTTAGACCCGAATTCCGTTCATACTCGACCCGGAGGAAAAATTCCGAAAGAAAATGCAAAAGAATTCAAAAAATTTAAAAACAACTTTCCGGCGTTATTTTCAGCAACAAGGGGATGAGATAGGCTGAGAGAGGCCGAGAAAGAGATAAAAGAATTTTAGACCCGAATTCCTCTCATTCTCGACCCGGGGGTGCAAATTCCGAAAAAAAATAGCAAAAAAATTCAAAAAATTAGAGAACTTTTCGCCATTATTTTTTGCCAAATTAGGGATGAGACAGGCTGAGAAAGAGAGAAAATAATTTAACACCTGAATTCCGCTCAAACTCGACCTGGGGGAGAAAATTCCGAAAAAAAAAAAAGCAAAAAAATTCAAAAAATTAAAAAACAACTTTCCGGCGTTATTTTTAGCCAAAGCGGGATGAGATAGGATGAGATAGGTTGAGAAAGAAATAAAAGTATTTTAGACCCGAATTCCGTTCATACTCGACCCGGGGGAGAAAATTCTGAAAGAAAATGCAAAAAAATTCAAAAAATTTAAAAACTACTTTCCTTCATTATTTTTAGCAAAAACGGAATGAGATAGGTTGAGATAGGCCGATAAAGAGATAAAAGAATTTTAGACCCGAATTCCGTCATTCTCGACCCGGGGGAGCAAATTCCGAAAAAAAATAGCAAAAAAAATCAAAAAATTAGAGAACAACTTTTCGGCATTATTTTTTGCCAAATTGGGGATGACGTAGGCTGAGAAAGAGAGAAAATAATTTAACACCTGAATTCCGCTCACACTCGACCCGGGAGAGAAAATTCCAAAAAAAAAATAGCGAAAAAATTTAAAAAATTTAAAAACAACTTTACGGAGTTATTTTTAGCCAAAACGGGATGAGATAGGATGAGATAGGTGGAGAACGAGATAAAAGAATTTTAGACCCGAATTCCGTTCATATTCGACCCGGGGGAAAAATTCCGAAAAAAGTTACCAAAAAAATTCAAAAAATTAGAGAAAAACTTTTCGGCATTATTTCTAGCCAAATCGAGGATGAGACAGGCCGGGAAAGAGAGAAAAGAATTTTAGACCTAAATTCCGCTCATACTCGATCCGGGGGAGAAAATTCCGAAAAAAAATAGCAAAAAAATTCAAAAAATTAAAAAACAACTTTCCGGTGTTATTTTTAGCCAAAACGGGATGAGATAGGATGAGATAGGCCGAGAAAGAAATAAAAGTATTTTAGACCCGAATTCCGCTCATACTCGACCCGGGGGAGCAAATTTGAAAAAAAAAATAGAAAAAAAATTCAAAAAATTAAAAAACAACTTTCCGACATTATTTTCAGCCAAAACGTGATGAGATAGGCCGAGATAGAGATAAAAGAATTTTAGACCCGAATTCCGCTCATACTCGACCCGGGGGAGAAAATTCCTAAAGAAAATGCCATAAAATTCAAAAAATTAAAAAACATCTTTCTTGCGTTATTTTTAGCCAAAACGAGATGAGATAGGATGAGATAGGCCGAGAAAGAGACAAAAGAATTTTAGACCCGAATTCCGCTCATACTCGACCCGGGGGAGAAAATTCCGAAAAATAATAGCACAGCATTTAAAAAATTAGAAAACAACTTTCCGGCGTTATTTTTATCCCAAACGGGATGAGATAGGCCGAGAAAGAGATAAAAGAATTTTAAACCCGAATTCCGCTCATACTCGATCCGGGGGAGCAAATTCCGAAAAAAAATAGCAAAAAAATTTAAAAAATTAGAAAACAACTTTCCGGAGTTATATTTAGCCAAAACGGGATGAGATAGCATGAGATAGGCGGAGAACGAGATAAAAGAATTTTAGACCCGAATTCCGTTCATACTCGACCCGGGGGAAAAATTCCGAAAGAAAATGCAAAAAAATTCAAAAAATTTAAAAACAACTTTCCAGCGTTATTTTTAGCAAAAACGGGATGAGATAGGATGAGATAGGCCGAGAAAGGGATAAAAGAATTTTAGACCCGAATTCCGCTCATTCTCGACCCGGTGGAGCTAATTTCGAAAAAAAATACCAAAAGAATTCAAAAAATTAGAGAAAAACTTTTCGGCATTATTTCTAGCCAAATCGGGGATGAGACAGGCCGAGAAAGAGAGAAAAGAATTTTAGACCTGAATTCCGCTCATACTCGATACGGGGGAGAAAATTCCGAAAAAAAATAGCAAAAAAATTCAAAAAATTAAAAAACAACTTTCCGGCGTTATTTTTAGCCAAAACGGGATGAGATAGGATGAGATAGGCCGAGAAAGAAATAAAAGAATTTTAGACCCGAATTCCGCTCATACTCGACCCGGGGGAGCAAATTCAGAAAAAAAAAATAGCAAAAAAAATCAAAAAATTAGAGAACAACTTTTCTTCATTATTTTTAGCCAAATCTCGACAGGCCGAGAAAGAGAGAAAATAATTTTAGACCCGAATTCCGCTCATACTCGATCCGGGGGCGAAAATTCCGAAAAAAAAATAGCCAAAAAATTCAAAAAATTAAAAAACAACTCTCCGACGTTATTTTTAGCCAAAATGGGATAAGATAGGATGAGATAGGCCGAGAAAGAGGTAAAAGAATTTTAGACCCGAATTCCTCTCAAAATCGACACGGGGGAGCAAATTCCGAAAAAAAATAGCGAAAGAATTCAAAAAATTAGAGAACAACTATTCGGCATTATTTTTAGCCAAATCGGGATGAGGCAGGCCGAGAAAGAGAGAAAAAAATTTTAGACCCCAATTCCGTTCATACACGACCCGGGGAAGAAAATTTTGAAAAAAAAATAGAAAAAAATTCAAAAAATTAAAAAACAACTTTCCGTCATTATTTTCAGCCAACACGTGATGAGATAGGCCGAGAAAGAGATAACAGAATTTTAAACCCGAATTCCGCGCATACTCGACCCGGGGGAGCAAATTCAGAAAAAAAATAGCAAAAAAATTCAAAAAATTGAAAAACAACTTTCCGGGGTTATTTTTAGCGAAAACGGGATAAGATAGGATGAGATAGGCGGAAAAAGAGATAAAAGAATTTTAGACCCGAATTCCGTTCATACTCGACCCGGGGGAGAAAATTCAGAAAGAAAACGCAAAAAAATTCAAAAAATTTAAAAATAACTTTCCGTCGATATTTTTAGCAAAAACGGAATGAGATAGGTTGAGATAGGCCGAGAAAGAGATAAAAGAATTTTAGACCAGAATTCCGCTCATTCTCGACCCGGGGGAGCAAATTCCGAAAAAAAATAGCAAAAAAATTCAAAAAATTAGAGAACAATTTTTCGGCATTATTTTTTTCCAAATTGGGAATGAGACAGGCTTAGAAAGAGAGAAAATAATTTAACACCTGAATTCCGCTCATACTCGACCCGGGGGAGAAAATTCCGAAAAAAAATAGCAAAAAAATTCAAAAAATTAAAAAACAACTTTCCGGCGTTATTTTTAGCCAAAACGGGATGTGATAGGATGAGATAGGCCGAGAAAGAAATACTGTATTTTAGACCCGAATTCCGCTCATACTCGACCCGAGGGAGAAAATATGAAAAAAAAAATAGAAAAAAGTTCAAAAAATTAAAAAACAACTATCCGACATTATTTTCAGCCAAAACGTGATGAGATAGGCCGAGAAAGAGATTAAAAGAATTTTAGACCCGAATTCCGCTCATACTCGATCCGGGGGAGAAAATTCGTAAAGAAAATGCAAAAAAATTCAAAAAATTAAAAAACATCTTTCGGCGTTATTTTTAGCCAAAACGAGGTGAGATAGGATGAGATAGGCCGAGAAAGAGATAAAAGAATTTTAGACCCGAATTCCGCTCATACTCGACCCGGGGGAGAAAATTCCGAAAAATAATAGCAAAAACATTTAAAAAATTAAAAAACAACTTTCCGGCGTTATTTTTAGCCCAAACGGGATGAGATAGGATGAGATAGGCCGAGAAAGAGATAAAAGAATTTTAAACCCGAATTCCGATCATACTCGACCCGGGGGAGCAAATTCCGAAAAAAAAATAGTAAAAAAATTCAAAAAATTAAAAAAGAACTTTCGGGGGATATTTTTAGCCAAAACGTGATGACAGAGTATGAGATAGAGATAAAAGAATTTTAGACCCGATTTCCGTTCATACTCGACCCGGGGGAGAAAATTCCGAGAGAAAATGCAAAAAAATTCAAAAAATTTAAAAACAACTTTCCGTCGTTATTTTTAGCAAAAACGGAATGAGATAGGTTGAGATTGGCCGAGAAAGAGATAAAAGAATTTTAGACCCGAGTTCCGCTCATTCTCGACCCGGGGGTGCAAATTTCGAAAAAAAATAGCAAAAAAATTCAAAAAATTAGAGAACAACTTTTCAGCATTATTTTTTGCCAAATATGGGATGAGATAGGCTGAGAAAGAGAGAAAATAATTTAACACCTGAATTCCGCTCATACTCGACCCGGGGGAGAAAATTCCAAAAAAAAAATAGCAAAAAAATTCAAAAAAATTAAAAAACAACTTTCCGGCGTTATTTTTAGCCAAACGGGGTGAGATAGGATGAGATAGGCCGAGAAAGAAATAAAAGTATTTTAGACTCGAATTCCGTTCATACTTGACCCAGGGGAGAAAATTCCGAAAGAAAATGCAAAAATATTCAAAAAATTTAAAAACAACTTTCCGTCGTTATTTTTAGCAAAAACGGAATAAGATAGGTTGAGATAGGCCGAGAAAGAAATAAAAGTATTTTAGACCCGAATTCCGCTCATACTCGACCTGAGGGAGAAAATATGAAAAAAAAATAGAAAAAAATTCAAAAAATTAAAAAACAACTTTCCGACATTATTTTCAGCCAAAACGTGATGAGATAGGCCGAGAAAGAGATAAAAGAATTTTAGACCCGAATTCCGCTCATACTCGACCCGGGGGAGAAAATTCCTAAACTAAATGCAAAAAAATTCAAAAAATTAATAAAATTCTTTCTTGCGTTATTTTTAGCCAAAACGGGATGAGATTGGGTGAGATGGGCCGAGAAAGAGATAAAAGAATTTTAGACCCGAATTCCGCTCATACACGACCCGGGGGAGAAAATTTCTAAAGAAAATGCAAAAAAATTTAAAAAATTTAAAAACAACTTTCCGGCATTATTTTTAGCAAAAACGGGATGAGATAGGATGAGATAGGCCGAGAAAGAGATAAGAGAATTTTAGACCCGAATTCGCTCATACTCGACCCGGGGGAGAAAATTCCGAAAAATAATAGCAAAAACATTTAAAAAATTTAAAAACAACTTTCCGGCGTTATTTTTAGTCCAAACGGGATGAGATAGGATTAGATAGGCCGAGAAAGAGATAAAAGAATTTTAAACCAGAATTCCGCTCATACTCGACCCGGGGGAGCAAATTCCGAAAAAAAATAGCAAAAAAATTTAAAAAATTAAAAAACAACTTTTCGGAGTTATATTTAGCCAAAACGAGATGAGAAAGGATGAGATAGGCGGGAGAACGAGATAAAAGAATTTTAGACCCGAATTCCGTTCATACTCGACCCGGGGGAAAAATTCCGAAAGAAAATGCAAAAAAATTCAAAAAATTTAAAAACAACTTTCCGGTGTTATTTTTAGCAAAAACGGGATGAGATAGGCCGAGAAAGAGATAAAAGAATTTTAGACCCGAATTCCGCTCATACTCGACCCGGGGGGACAAAATTTCTAAAGAAAATGCAAAAAAATTCAAAAAATTAAAAAACTTCTTTCTTGCGTTATTTTTAGCCAAAACGGGATGAGATAGGATGAGATGGGCCAAGAAAGAGATAAAAGAATTTTAGACCCGAATTCCGCTCATAGACCCGGGGGTGAAAATTCCGAAAAATAATAGCGAAAACATTTAAAAAATTAAAAAACAACTTTCCGGCGTTATTTTTAGTCCAAACGGGATGAGATAGGATGAGATAGGCCGAGAAAGAGATAACAGAATTTTAAACCCGAATTCCACTCATACTCGACCAGGGGGAGCAAATTCCGAAAAAAAATAGCAAAAAAATTCAAAAAATTGAAAAACAACTTTCCGGGGTTATTTTTAGCCAAAACGGGATGAGATAGGATGAGATAGGAGGAAAAAGAGATAAAAGAATTTTAGACCCGAATTCCGTTCATACTCGACCCGGGGGAGAAAATTCCGAAAGAAAACGCAAAAAAATTCAAAAAATTTAAAAATAACTTTCCGTCGATATTTTTAGCAAAAACGGAATGAGATAGGTTGAGATAGGCCGAGAAAGAGATAAAAGAATTTTAGATCCAAATTCCGCTCATTCTCGACCCGGGGGAGCAAATTCCGAAAAAAAATAGCAAAAAAATTCAAAAATTTAGAGAACAATTTTTCGGCATTATTTTTTGTCAAATTGGGGATGACACGGGCTGAGAAAGAGAGAAAATAATTTAACACCTGAATTCCGCTCATACTCGACCCGGGGGAGAAAATTCCGAAAAAAAATAGCAAAAAAATTCAAAAAATTAAAAAACAACTTTCCGGCGTTATTTTTAGCCAAAACGGGATGAGATAGGATGAGATAGGCCGAGAAAGAAATAAAAGTATTTTACACCCGAATTCCGCTAATACTCGACCCGGGGGAGAAAATATGAAAAAAAAATAGAAAAAAATTCAAAAAATTAAAAACAACTTTCCGACATTATTTTCTGCCAAAACGTGATGAGATAGGCCGAGAAGGAGATAAAAGAATTTTAGACCCGAATTCCGCTCAAACTCGACCCGGGGGAGAAAATTCCTAAAGGAAATGCAAAAAAATTAAAAAAATTATAAAACATCTTTCAGGCGTTATTTTTAGCCAAAACGAGATGAGATAGGATGAGATAGGCCGAGAAAGAGGTAAAAGAATTTTAGACCCGAATTCCGCTCATACTCGACCTGGGGGAGAAAATTCAGAAAAATAATAGCAAAAACATTTAAAAGATTAAAAAACAACTTTCCGGCATTATTTTTAGCCCAAACGGGATGAGATAGGATGAGATAGGCCGAGAAAGAGATAAAAGAATTTTAAACCCGAATTCCGATCATACTCGACCCGGGGGAGCAAATTCCGAAAAAAAAATAGCAAAAAAATTCAAAAATTAAAAAACAACTTTCCGGGGTTATTTTTAGCCAAAACATGATGAGATAGTATTAGATAGAGATAAAAGAATTTTAGACCCGAATTCCGTTCATACTCGACCCGGGGGAGAAAATTCCGAGGGAAAATGCAAAAAAATTCAAAAAATTTAAAAACAACTTTCCGTCGTTATTTTTAGCAAAAACGGAATGAGACAGGTTGAGATAGGCCGAGAAAGAGATAAAAGAATTTTAGACCCGAATTCCGCTCATTCTCGACCCGGGGTGCAAATTCCGAAAAAAAATAGCAAAAGAATTCAAAAAATTAGAGAACAACTTTTCGGCATTATTTTTTGCCAAATTGGGGATGAGACAGGCTGAGAAAGAGAGAAAATAATTTAACACCTGAATTCCGCTCAAACTCGACCCGGGGGAGAAAATTCCAAAAAAAAAAAGCAAAAAAATTCAAAAAATTAGAAAACAACTTTCCGGCGTTATTTTTAGCCAAAGCGGGATGAGATAGGATTAGATAGGCCGAGAAAGAAATAAAAGTATTTTAGACCCGAATTCCAATCATACTCGACCCGGGGGAGAAAATTCAGAAAGAAAATGCAAAAAAATTCAAAAAATTTAAAAACAACTTTCCTTCGTTATTTTTAGCAAAAACGGAATGAGATAGGTTGAGATAGGCCGAGAAAGAGGTAAAAGAATTTTAGACCCGAATTCCGCTCATACTCGACCCGGGGGAGAAAATTCCGAAAAATAATAGCAAAAACATTTAAAAAATTAAAAAACGACTTTCTGGCGTTATTTTTAGCCCAAACGGGATGAGATAGGATGACATAGGCTGAGAAAGAGATAAATGAATTTTAAACCCGAATTCCGATCATACTCGACCCGGGGGAGCAAATTCCAAAAAAAAAATAGCAAAAAAATTCAAAAAATTAAAAAACAACTTTCCGGGGTTATTTTTAGCCAAAACATGATGGGATAGTATTAGATAGAGATAAAAGAATTTTAGACCCGAATTCCGTTCATACTCGACCCGAGGGAGAAAATTCCGAGGGAAAATGCAAAAAAATTCAAAAAATTTAAAAACAACTTTCCGTCGTTATTTTTAGCAAAAACGGAATGAGACAGGTTGAGATAGGCCGAGAAAGAGATAAAAGAATTTTAGACCCGAATTCCGCTCATTCTCGACCCGGGGGTGCAAATTCCGAAAAAAAATAGCAAAAAAATTCAAAAAGATAGAGAACAACTTTTCGGCATTATTTTTTGCCAAATTGGGGATGAGACAGGCTGAGAAAGAGAGAAAATAATTTAACACCTGAATTCTGCTCAAACTCGACCCGGGGGAGAAAATTCCAAAAAAAAAAAAGCAAAAAAATTCAAAAAATTAAAAAACAACTTTCCGGCGTTATTTTTAGCCAAAGCGGGATGAGATAGGATTAGATAGGCCGAGAAAGAAATAAAAGTATTTTAGACCCGAATTCCGTTCACACTCGACCCGGGGGAGAAAATTCCGAAAGAAAATGCAAAAAAATTCAAAAAATTTAAAAACAACTTTCCTTCGTTATTTTTAGCAAAAACGGAATGAGATAGGTTGAGATTGGCCGAGAAAGAGGTAAAAGAATTTTAGACCCGAATTCCGCTCATACTCGACCCGGGGGAGAAAATTCCGAAAGAAAATGCAAAAAAATTCAAAAAATTTAAAAACAACTTTCCTTCGTTATTTTTAGCAAAAACGGAATGAGATAGGTTGAGATAGGCCGAGAAAGAGGTAAAGGAATTTTAGACCCGAATTCCGCTCATACTCGACCCGGGGGAGAAAATTCCGAAAAATAATAGCAAAAACATTTAAAAAATTAAAAAATGACTTTCCGGCGTTATTTATAGCCCAAACGGGATGAGATAGGGTGAGATAGGCCGAGAAAGAGATAAATGAATTTTAAACCCGAATTCCGATCATACTCGACCCGGGGGAGCAAATTCCGAAAAAAAAATAGCAAAAAAATTCAAAAAAGTAAAAAACAACTTTCCGGGGTTATTTTTAGCCAAAACATGATGGGATAGTATTAGATAGAGATAAAAGAATTTTAGACCCGAATTCCGTTCATACTCGACCCGGGGGAGAAAATTCCGAGGGAAATGCAAAAAAATTCAAAAAATTTAAAAACAACTTTCCGTCGTTATTTTTAGCAAAAACGGAATGAGACAGGTTGAGATAGGCCGAGAAAGAGATAAAAGAATTTTAGACCCGAATTCCGCTCATTCTCGACCCGGGGGTGCAAATTCCGAAAAAAAATAGCAAAAAAATTCAAAAAGATAGAGAACAACTTTTCGGCATTATTTTTTGCCAAATTGGGGATGAGACAGGCTGAGAAAGAGAGAAAATAATTTAACACCTGAATTCCGCTCAAACTCGACCCGGGGGAGAAAATTCCAAAAAAAAAAAAGCAAAAAAATTCAAAAAATTAAAAAACAACTTTCCGGCGTTATTTTTAGCCAAAGCGGGATGAGATAGGATTAGATAGGCCGAGAAAGAAATAAAAGTATTTTAGACCCGAATTCCGTTCATACTCGACCCGGGGGAGAAAATTCCGAAAGAAAATGCAAAAAAATTCAAAAAATTTAAAAACAACTTTCCTTCGTTATTTTTAGCAAAAACGGAATGAGATAGGTTGAGATTGGCCGATAAAGAGGTAAAATAATTTTAGACCCGAATTCCGCTCATACTCGACCCGGGGGAGAAAATTCCGAAAAATAACAGCAAAAACGTTTAAAAAATTAAAAAACGACTTTCCGGCGTTATTTTTAGCCCAAACAGGATGAGATAGGATTAGATAGGCCGAGAAAGAGATAAATGAATTTTAAACCCGAATTCCGATCATACTCGACCCGGGGGAGCAAATTCCGAAAAAAAAATAGCAAAAAAATTCAAAAAATTAAAAAACAACTTTCCGGGGTTATTTTTAGCCAAAACATGATGGGATAGTATTAGATAGAGATAAAAGAATTTTAGACCCGAATACCGTTCATACTCGACCCGGGGGAGAAAATTCCGAGGGAAAATGCAAAAAAATTCAAAAAATTTAAAAACAACTTTCCGTTGTTATTTTTAGCAAAAACGGAATGAGACAGGTTGAGATAGGCCGAGAAAGAGATAAAAGAATTTTAGACCCGAATTCCGCTCATTCTCGACCCGGGGGTGCAAATTCCGAAAAAAAATAGCAAAAAAATTCAAAAAATTAGAGAGCAACTTTTCGGCATTATTTTTTGCCAAATTGGGGATGAGACAGGCTGAGAAAGAGAGAAAATAATTTAACACCTGAATTCCGCTCAAACTCGACCCGGGGGAGAAAATTCCAAAAAAAAAAAGCAAAAAAATTCAAAAAATTAAAAAACTACTTTCCGGCGTTATTTTCAGCCAAAGCGGGATGAGATAGGATTAGATAGGCCGAGAAAGAAATAAAAGTATTTTAGACCCGAATTCCGTTCATACTCGACCCGGGGGAGAAAATTCCGAAAGAAAATGCAAAAAAATTCAAAAAATTAGAGAACAACTTTTCGGCATTATTTTTTGCCAAATTGGGGATGAGACAGGCTGAGAAAGAGAGAAAATAATTTAACACCTGAATTCCGCTCAAACTCGACCCGGGGGAGAAAATTCCAAAAAAAAAAAGCAAAAAAATTCAAAAAATTAAAAAACAACTTTCCGGCGTTATTTTTAGCAAAAACGGAATGAGACAGGTTGAGATAGGCCGAGAAAGAGATAAAAGAATTTTAGACCCGAATTCCGCTCATTCTCGACCCGGGGGTGCAAATTCCGAAAAAAAATAGCAAAAAAATTCAAAAAATTAGAGAACAACTTTTCGGCATTATTTTTTGCAAAATTGGGGATGAGACAGGCTGAGAAAGAGAGAAAATAATTTAACACCTGAATTCTGCTCAAACTCGACCCGGGGGAGAAAATTCCAAAAAAAAAAAAGCAAAAAAATTCAAAAAATTAAAAAACAACTTTCCGGCGTTATTTTTAGCCAAAGCGGGATGAGATAGGATTAGATAGGCCGAGAAAGAAATAAAAGTATTTTAGACCCGAATTCCGTTCACACTCGACCCGGGGGAGAAAATTCCGAAAGAAAATGCAAAAAAATTCAAAAAATTGAAAAACAACTTTCCTTCGTTATTTTTAGCAAAAACGGAATGAGATAGGTTGAGATAGGCCGAGAAAGAGATAAAAGAATTTTAGACCCGAATTCCGCTCATTCTCGACCCGGGGGTGCAAATTTCGAAAAAAAATAGCAAAAAAATTCAAAAAATTAGAGAACAACTTTTCGGCATTATTTTTTGCCAAATTGGGGATGAGGCAGGCTGAGAAAGAGAGAAAATAATTTAACACCTGAATTCCTTTCACACTCGACCCGGGGGAGAAAATTCCAATAAAAAATAGCAAAAAAATTTAAAATATATAAAAACAACTTTACGGAGTTATTTTTAGCCAAAACGGGATGAGATAGGATGAGATAGGCCGAGAAAGAGATAAAAGAATTTTAGACCCGAATTCCGCTCATTCTCGACCCGGGGGTGCAAATTCCGAAAAAAAATAGCAAAAAAATTCAAAAAATTAGAGAACAAATTTTCGGCATTATTTTTTGCCAAATTGGGGATGAGACAGGCTGGGAAAGAGAGAAAATAATTTAACACCTGAATTCCGCTCAAACTCGACCCCAGGGAGAAAATTCCAAAAAAAAAAAGCAAAAAAATTCAAAAAATTCAAAAAAAACTTTCCGGCGTTATTTTTAGCCAAAGCGGGATGAGATAGGATTAGATAGGTCGATAAAGAAATAAAAGTATTTTAGACCCGAATTCCGTTCACACTCGACCCGGGGGAGAAAATTCCGAAAGAAAATGCAAAAAAATTCAAAAAATTTAAAAACAACTTTCCTTCGTTATTTTTATCAAAAACGGAATGAGATAGGTTAAGATAGGCTGAGAAAGAGATAAAAGAATTTTAGACCCGAATTCCGCTCATTCTCGACCCGGGTGTGCAAATTCCGAAAAAAAATAGGAAAAAAATTCAAAAAATTAGAGAACAACTTTTCGGCATTATTTTTTTTCCAAATTGGGGATGAGGCAGGCTGAGAAAGAGAGAAAATAATTTAACACCTGAATTCCTTTCACACTCGACCCGGGGGAGAAAATTCCAATAAAAAATAGCAAAAAAATTTAAAAAATATAAAAACAACTTTACGGAGTTATTTTTAGCCAAAACGGATGAGATAGGATGACATAGGCCGAGAAGGAGATAAAAGAATTTTAGACCCGAATTCCGCTCATTCTCGACCCGGGGGAGCAAATTTCGGAAAAAGTTACCAAAAAAATTCAAAAAATTAGAGAAAAACTTTTCGGCATTATTTCTAGCCAAATCGGGGATGAGACAGGCCGAGAAAGAGAGAAAAGAATTTTAGACCTGAATTCCGCTTATACTCGACCCGGGGGAGAAAATTCCTAAACAAAATGCAAAAAAATTCAAAAAATTAAAAAACTTCTTTCTTGCGTTATTTTTAGCCAAAATGGGATGAGATAGGATGAGATGGGCCGAGAAAGAGATAAAAGAATTTTAGACCCGAATTCCGCTAATACTCGACCCGGGGGAGAAAATTCTGAAAAATAATAGCAAAAACATTTAAAAAATTAAAAAACAACTTTCCGGCGTTATTTTTAGCCCAAACGAGATGAGATAGGATGAGATAGGACGAGAAAGAGATAAAAGAATTTTACACCCGAATTCTGCTCATTCTCGACCCGGGGGTGCAAATTCCGAAAAAAAATAGCAAAAAAATTCAAAAAATTAGAGAACAACTTTTCGGCATTATTTTTTGCCAAATTGGGGATGAGACAGGCTGAGAAAGAGAGAAAATAATTTAACACCTGAATTCCGCTCATACTCGACCCGGGGGAGAAAATTCCAAAAAAAAAAAATCGCAAAATAATTCAAAAAATTAAAAAACAACTTTCCGGCGTTATTTTACGCCAAAGCGGGATGAGATAGGATGATATAGGCCGAGAAAGAAATAAAAGTATTTTAGACCCGAATTCCGTTCATACTCGACCCGGGGGAGAAAATTCCGAAAGAAAATGCAAAAATATTCAAAAAATTTAAAAACAACTTTCCTTCGATATTTTTGGCAAAAACGGAATGAGATAGGTTGAGATAGGCCGAGAAAGAGGTAAAAGAATTTTAGACCCGAATTCCGCTCATACTCGACCCGGGGGAGAAAATTCCGAAAAATAATAGCAAAAACATTTAAAAAATTAAAAAACGACTTTCCGACGTTATTTTTAGCCCAAACGGGATGAGATAGGATGAGATAGGCCGAGAAAGAGATAAATGAATTTTAAACCCGAATTCCGATCATACTCAACCCGGGGGAGCAAATTCCGAAAAAAAAATAGCAAAAAAATTCAAAAAATTAAAAAACAACTTTCCGGGGTTATTTTTAGCCAAAACATGATGGGATAGTATTAGATAGAGATAAAAGAATTTTAGACCCGAATTCCGTTCATACTCGACCCGGGGGAGAAAATTCCGAGGGAAAATGCAAAAAAATTCAAAAAATTTAAAAACAACTTTCCGTCGTTATTTTTAGCAAAAACGGAATGAGACAGGTTGAGATAGGCCGAGAAAGAGATAAAAGAATTTTAGACCCGAATTCCGCTCATTCTCGACCCGGGGGTGCAAATTCCGAAAAAAAATAGCAAAAAAATTCAAAAAGATAGAGAACAACTTTTCGGCATTATTTTTTGCCAAATTGGGGATGAGACAGGCTGAGAAAGAGAGAAAATAATTTAACACCTGAATTCCGCTCAAACTCGACCCGGGGGAGAAAATTCCAAAAAAAAAAAAAGCAAAAAAATTCAAAAAATTAAAAAACAACTTTCCGGCGTTATTTTTAGCCAAAGCGGGATGAGATAGGATTAGATAGGCCGAGAAAGAAATAAAAGTATTTTAGACCCGAATTCCGTTCATACTCGACCCGGGGGAGAAAATTCCGAAAGAAAACGCAAAAAAATTCAAAAAATTTAAAAACAACTTTCCTTCGTTATTTTTAGCAAAAACGTAATGAGATAGGTTGAGATTGGCCGAGAAAGAGGTAAAAGAATTTTAGACCCGAATTCCGCTCATACTCGACCCGGGGGAGAAAATTCCGAAAAATAATAGCAAAAACATTTAAAAAATTAAAAAACGACTTTCCGACGTTATTTTTAGCCCAAACAGGATGAGATAGGATTAGATAGGCCGAGAAAGAGATAAATGAATTTTAAACCCTAATTCTGATCATACTCGACCCGGGGGAGCAAATTCCGAAAAAAAAAATAGCAAAAAAATTCAAAAAATTAAAAAACAACTTTCCGGGGTTATTTTTAGCCAAAACATGATGGGATAGTATTAGATAGAGATAAAAGAATTTTAGACCCGAATTCCGTTCATACTCGACCCGGGGGAGAAAATTCCGAGGGAAAATGCAAAAAAATTCAAAAAATTTAAAAACAACTTTCCGTCGTTATTTTTAGCAAAAACGGAATGAGACAGGTTGAGATAGGCCGAGAAAGAGATAAAAGAATTTTAGACCCGAATTCCGCTCATTCTCGACCCGGGGGTGCAAATTCCGAAAAAAAATAGCAAAAAAATTCAAAAAGATAGAGAACAACTTTTCGGCATTATTTTTTGCCAAATTGGGGATGAGACAGGCTGAGAAAGAGAGAAAATAATTTAACACCTGAATTCCGCTCAAACTCGACCCGGGGGAGAAAATTCCAAAAAAAAAAAAGCAAAAAAATTCAAAAAATTAAAAAACAACTTTCCGGCGTTATTTTTAGCCAAAGCGGGATGAGATAGGATTAGATAGGCCGAGAAAGAAATAAAAGTATTTTAGACCCGAATTCCGTTCATACTCGACCCGGGGGAGAAAATTCCGCAAGAAAACGCAAAAAAATTCAAAAAATTTAAAAACAACTTTCCTTCGTTATTTTTAGCAAAAACGGAATGAGATAGGTTGAGATAGGCCGAGAAAGAGATATAAGAATTTTAGACCCGAATTCCGCTCATTCTCGACCCGGGGGTGCAAATTTCGAAAAAAAATAGCAAAAAAATTCAAAAAATTAGAGAACAACTTTTCGGCATTATTTCTAGCCAAATCGGGGATGAGACAGGCCGAGAAAGAGAAAAGAATTTTAGACCTGAATTCCGCTTATACTCGACCCGGGGGAGAAAATTCCTAAACAAAATGCAAAAAAATTCAAAAAATTAAAAAACTTCTTTCTTGCGTTATTTTTAGCCAAAATGGGATGAGATAGGATGAGATGGGCCGAGAAAGAGATAAAAGAATTTTAGACCCGAATTCCGCTAATACTCGACCTGGGGGAGAAAATTCTGAAAAATAATAGCAAAAACATTTAAAAAATTAAAAAACAACTTTCCGGTGTTATTTTTAGCCCAAACGGGATGAGATAGGATGAGATAGGACGAGAAAGAGATAAAAGAATTTTAGACCCGAATTCTGCTCATTCTCGACCCGGGGGTGCAAATTCCGAAAAAAAATAGCAAAAAAATTCAAAAAATTAGAGAACAACTTTTCGGCATTATTTTTTGCCAAATTGGGGATGAGACAGGCTGAGAAAGAGAGAAAATAATTTAACACCTGAATTCCGCTCATACTCGACCCGGGGGAGAAAATTCCAAAAAAAAAAAATCGCAAAATAATTCAAAAAATTAAAAAACAACTTTCCGGCGTTATTTTACGCCAAAGCGGGATGAGATAGGATGATATAGGCCGGGAAAGAAATAAAAGTATTTTAGACCCGAATTCCGTTCATACTCGACCCGGGGGAGAAAATTCCGAAAGAAAATGCAAAAATATTCAAAAAATTTAAAAACAACTTTCCTTCGTTATTTTTGGCAAAAACGGAATGAGATAGGTTGAGATAGGCCGAGAAAGAGGTAAAAGAATTTTAGACCCGAATTCCGCTCATACTCGACCCGGGGGAGAAAATTCCGAAAAATAATAGCAAAAACATTTAAAAAATTAAAAAACGACTTTCCGGCGTTATTTTTAGCCCAAACGGGATGAGATAGGATGAGATAGGCCGAGAAAGAGATAAATGAATTATAAACCCGAATTCCGATCATACTCAACCCGGGGGAGCAAATTCCGAAAAAAAAATAGCAAAAAAATTCAAAAAATTAAAAAACAACTTTCCGGGGTTATTTTTAGCCAAAACATGATGGGATAGTAGTAGATAGAGATAAAAGAATTTTAGACCCGAATTCCGTTCATACTCGACCCGGGGGAGAAAATTCCGAGGGAAAATGCAAAAAAATTCAAAAAATTTAAAAACAACTTTCCGTCGTTATTTTTAGCAAAAACGGAATGAGACAGGTTGAGATAGGCCGAGAAAGAGATAAAAGAATTTTAGACCCGAATTCCGCTCATTCTCGACCCGGGGGTGCAAATTCCGAAAAAAAATAGCAAAAAAATTCAAAAAGATAGAGAACAACTTTTCGGCATTATTTTTTGCCAAATTGGGGATGAGACAGGCTGAGAAAGAGAGAAAATAATTTAACACCTGAATTCCGCTCAAACTCGACCCGGGGGAGAAAATTCCAAAAAAAAAAAGCAAAAAAATTCAAAAAATTAAAAAACAACTTTCCGGCGTTATTTTTAGCCAAAGCGGGATGAGATAGGATTAGATAGGCCGAGAAAGAAATAAAAGTATTTTAGACCCGAATTCCGTTCATACTCGACCCGGGGGAGAAAATTCCGAAAGAAAACGCAAAAAAATTCAAAAAATTTAAAAACAACTTTCCTTCGTTATTTTTAGCAAAAACGTAATGAGATAGGTTGAGATTGGCCGAGAAAGAGGTAAAAGAATTTTAGACCCGAATTCCGCTCATACTCGACCCGGGGGAGAAAATTCCGAAAAATAATAGCAAAAACATTTAAAAAATTAAAAAACGACTTTCCGACGTTATTTTTAGCCCAAACAGGATGAGATAGGATTAGATAGGCCGAGAAAGAGATAAATGAATTTTAAACCCGAATTCCGATCATACTCGACCCGGGGGAGCAAATTCCGAAAAAAAAATAGCAAAAAAATTCAAAAAATTAAAAAACAACTTTCCGGGGTTATTTTTAGCCAAAACATGATGGGATAGTATTAGATAGAGATAAAAGAATTTTAGACCCGAATTCCGTTCATACTTGACCCGGGGGAGAAAATTCGGAGGGAAAATGCAAAAAAATTCAAAAAATTTAAAAACAACTTTCCTTCGTTATTTTTAGCAAAAACGGAATGAGACAGGTTGAGATAGGCCGAGAAAGAGATAAAAGAATTTTAGACCCGAATTCCGCTCATTCTCGACCCGGGGGTGCAAATTCCGAAAAAAAATAGCAAAAAAATTCAAAAAATTAGAGAACAACTTTTCGGCATTATTTTTTGCCAAATTGGGGATGAGACAGGCTGGGAAAGAGAGAAAATAATTTAACACCTGAATTCTGCTCAAACTCGACCCGGGGGAGAAAATTCCAAAAAAAAAAAAGCAAAAAAATTCAAAAAATTAAAAAACAACTTTCCGGCGTTATTTTTAGCCAAAGCGGGATGAGATAGGATTAGATAGGCCGAGAAAGAAATTAAAGTATTTTAGACCCGAATTCCGTTCACACTCGACCCGGGGGAGAAAATTCCGAAAGAAAATGCAAAAAAATTCAAAAAATTTAAAAACAACTTTCCTTCGTTATTTTTAGCAAAAACGGAATGAGATAGGTTGAGATAGGCCGAGAAAGAGATAAAAGAATTTTAGACCCGAATTCCGCTCATTCTCGACCCGGGGGTGCAAATTTCGAAAAAAAATAGCAAAAAAATTCAAAAAATTAGAGAACAACTTTTCGGCATTATTTTTTGCCAAATTGGGGATGAGGCAGGCTGAGAAAGAGAGAAAATAATTTAACACCTGAATTCCTTTCACACTCGACCCGGGGGAGAAAATTCCAATAAAAAATAGCAAAAAAATTTAAAAAATATAAAAACAACTTTATGGAGTTATTTTTAGCCAAAACGGGATGAGATAGGATGAGATAGGCCGAGAAAGAGATAAAAGAATTTTAGACCCGAATTCCGCTCATTCTCGACCCGGGGGTGCAAATTCCGAAAAAAAATAGCAAAAAAATTCAAAAAATTAGAGAACAAATTTTCGGCATTATTTTTTGCCAAATTGGGGATGAGACAGGCTGGGAAAGAGAGAAAATAATTTAACACCTGAATTCCGCTCAAACTCGACCCGGGGGAGAAAATTCCAAAAAAAAAAAGCAAAAAAATTCAAAAAATTAAAAAAAAACTTTCCGGCGTTATTTTTAGCCAAAGCGGGATGAGATAGGATTAGATACGCCGAGAAAGAAATAAAAGTATTTTAGACCCGAATTCCGTTCACACTCGACCCGGGGGAGAAAATTCCGAAAGAAAATGCAAAAAAATTCAAAAAATTTAAAAACAACTTTCCTTCGTTATTTTTATCAAAAACGGAATGAGATAGGTTGAGATAGGCCGAGAAAGAGATAAAAGAATTTTAGACCCGAATTCCGCTCATTCTCGACCCGGGGGTGCAAATTCCGAAAAAAATAGCAAAAAAATTCAAAAAATTAGAGAACAACTTTTCGGCATTATTTTTTTCCAAATTGGGGATGAGGCAGGCTGAGAAAGAGAGAAAATAATTTAACACCTGAATTCCTTTCACACTCGACCCGGGGGAGAAAATTCCAATAAAAAATAGTAAAAAAATTTAAAAAATATAAAAACAACTTTACGGAGTTATTTTTAGCCAAAACGGGATGAGATAGGCCGAGAAAGAGATAAAAGAATTTTAGACCCGAATTCCGCTCATTCTCGACCCGGGGGAGCAAATTTCGAAAAAAGTTACCAAAAAAATTCAAAAAATTAGAGAAAAACTTTTCGGCATTAGTTCTAGCCAAATCGGGGATGAGACAGGCCGAGAAAGAGAGAAAAGAATTTTAGACCTGAATTCCGCTTATACTCGACCCGGGGGAGAAAATTCCTAAACAAAATGCAAAAAAATTCAAAAAATTAAAAAACTTCTTTCTTGCGTTATTTTTAGCCAAAATGGGATGAGATAGGATGAGATGGGCCGAGAAAGAGATAAAAGAATTTTAGACCCGAATTCCGCTAATACTCGACCCGGGGGAGAAAATTCTGAAAAATAATAGCAAAAACATTTAAAAAACTAAAAAACAACTTTCCGGCGTTATTTTTAGCCCAAACGGGATGAGATAGGATGAGATAGGGCGAGAAAGAGATAAAAGAATTTTAGACCCGAATTCTGCTCATTCTCGACCCGGGGGTGCAAATTCCGAAAAAAAATAGCAAAAAAATTCAAAAAATTAGAGAACAACTTTTCGGCATTATTTTTTGCCAAATTGGGGATGAGACAGGCTGAGAAAGAGAGAAAATAATTTAACACCTGAATTCCGCTCATACTCGACCCGGGGGAGAAAATTCCAAAAAAAAAAATCGCAAAATAATTCAAAAAATTAAAAAACAACTTTCCGGCGTTATTTTACGCCAAAGCGGGATGAGATAGGATGATATAGGCCGAGAAAGAAATAAAAGTATTTTAGACCCGAATTCCGTTCATACTCGACCCGGGGGAGAAAATTCCGAAAGAAAATGCAAAAATATTCAAAAAATTTAAAAACAACTTTCCGTCGTTATTTTTAGCAAAAACGGAATGAGATAGGTTGAGATAGGCCGAGAAAGAAATAAAAGTATTTTAGACCCGAATTCCGCTAATACTCGACCCGGGGGAGAAAATATGAAAAAAAAATAGAAAAAAATTCAAAAAATTAAAAAACAACTTTCCGACAATATTTTCAGCCAAAACGTGATAAGATAGGCCGAGAAGGAGATAAAAGAATTTTAGACCCGAATTCCGCTCATACTCGACCCGGGGGAGAAAATTCCTAAAGAAAATGAAAAAAAATTCAAAAAATTAAAAAACTTCTTTCTTGCGTTATTTTTAGCCAAAACGGGATGAGATAGGATGAGATGGGCCGAGAAAGAGATAAAAGAATTTTAGACCCGAATTCCGCTAATACTCGACCCGGGGTAGAAAATTCCGAAAAATAATAGCAAAAACATTTAAAAAATTAAAAACAACTTTCCGGCGTTATTTTTAGCCCAAACGGGATGAGATAGGATGAGATTAGGAATGGCAACGGGTCGGGTTCGGGCCGGGTTTTTCCATACCCGGACCCGACCCGCGGGGAAAGACCCGTAGCCCGAACCCGACCCGTTTAGGGAACCGGGTTTTTTCCCGGGGCCCGAACCCGCCCCAGCCGGGCCCCACGGGTCCTGCGGGCCCCGTTTAGGACTTGGGCCCAGTTCATGGCCCAACCAAAAAAAAAAAAAATTTTAAGCCCAGATTTATTTTTTCCTTACGTTCAAGCCCAGGTTTATTTTTGCCGTTCAAGCCGGCATATTCCAAATAAAAAAATTAAGCCCAAATTTATTTTTGCCTACATTCAAACCTACATATTCAAATTCAAGCCTAAATAACGTGACCCAAATCACTAGCTAAACATAAAAATAAAATAAATCAAACAAGTCCAAGAAATAAGTATCAAAAGTTCAACGAGTCCAAGAAATTAAAAAGCTACAAAATAAATCCCTCAAGTTTAGAATAATTACAAACCAACATATTAATCCAACAAGTCTAAGAAATTAAAAAAAAAAAACTACTAAATTAATACAAAATGTTTAATCTTCATCAATTGTGATACGACTCCCATCAATTGTGGCACAACTCCCAGATTTGTTTGTGTATGTGTTTGTGTCTTCCATCTCCGTTTTAGGCTCTGCATTCCCAACAAACACAAAAAACAAAATTAACAGAGTTAATTTGAAAATCTCTCACAAAATACACCAGATCAATAGTTAACAAACCCAATAACAGTATAACATCACAAACACCTTAACCCATAAACCAAACCCTCACCCACCCAAAACCCAAATAAACATTATTATTATCATCACAACAAATTCAATGAAACACCACACATAAGACATTAAAACTTCACATATCCTAATTATGTTAAATACACTGCAATTCCAATATTTCTGTGAAAAGCTCTAATGGGATTAGTAAGTACAAAATTATGTTTAAATATTTTCACTAGCGTTACAAACTTGCTTTTGCATATAGCAAACAATTTAACCAAAATAAAGTAAATTGTGTAGGTGTCCTGCTGTAACAAACTAACAATGGTATATTATTCACTCAATAAAACTAGATTCAATCACCATAAACATTTCAAAAAAACACATTTATAGCTTACAATATCAACAAAGAATTTAAAACCATACTGGGTCTTTCTATTTCTAAAATTCATAAATGAGTAAACTAGGAGAGATACAAGCATATAGATTATGCAAACCAATATTTACAATAAATTCAACAATAATTCAGTCTACAATAATTCAGTTATTGACTAAAATATAATAATAGCACTTTCCTAGATTTTCCCAGGTACCAAACAAAGATCAGAGGGCTTTTTCTCACAAACATAGATAGTATTATTATCAAAAGTAAAGAAAACCCAGCAGATATACAAAATAGAAAAAAACCCTTTCAACAACAAAGATATTTAAGACAAAGCAGTTAAGGAAAAGAATCAAAAGATAAAAACGAACTTCACGGACTCAGTGAAAATGAAATAAGAAATTAAGAATACCTGACTGACTGCTGAGCTGAGCGAGGGAGGGAAGGCTCACGGACTCAGTGACTGACTGACTGAGGATGTGTGTGAGTGAGGGAGGGTCGGACTGAGCTGATCGAAGTGAGGAACTGTTGGACTGCGTTGCGCGTGAGGCGTGAGGGAGAGGGAGGAGGGAGGCGTGAGGCAGAGGGAGACGTGAGGCGTGAGGCAGAGGGAGGCGTGAGGGAGGGAGGAGTGCGGAGTGTTGGACTGGGCTGCGCGGAGGCGTGAGGCAGAAAGGAGGGAGAGGGGCTGCGGCAGCTGAAGATTGAAGAGTGAAGAAGAAATGAGGGAATAGTTCGGGTTAGATTATAGGTTTATATATATATTAGGGTATTTTTGTAAATTTAGGTACCGGGTTTCTAAACGGGTTTTTATACGGGTCGGCTCTCGGGTCGGGTTTGGATTTTTTTAATAAAACCCGGACCCGACCCGGACCCGTTTCGGGTTATTTTTTTAAAACCCATACCCGACCCTATTTCTAATCGGATCGGGTAAAACCCGGCCCATTAGGGTCGGACCGGACCGGGTATCCACGGGTCGGGCAAAAATTGCCATCCCTAGATGAGATAGGCCGAGAAAGAGATAAAAGAATTTTAGACCCGAATTCTGCTCATTCTCGACCCGGGGGTGCAAATTCCGAAAAAAAATAGCAAAAAAATTCAAAAAATTAGAGAACAACTTTTCGGCATTATTTTTTGCCAAATTGGGGATGAGACAGGCTGAGAAAGAGAGAAAATAATTTAACAACTGAATTCCGCTCATACTCGACCCGGGGGAGAAAATTCCAAAAAAAAAAAATCGCAAAATAATTCAAAAAATTACAAAACAACTTTCCGGCGTTATTTTAAGCCAAAGCGGGATGAGATAGGATGATATAGGCCGAGAAAGAAATAAAAGTATTTTAGACCCGAATTCCGTTCATACTCGACCCGGGGGAGAAAATTCCGAAAGAAAATGCAAAAATATTCAAAAAATTTAAAAACAACTTTCCGTCGTTATTTTTAGCAAAAACGGAATGAGATAGGTTGAGATAGGCCGAGAAAGAAATAAAAGTATTTTAGACCCGAATTCCGCTAATACTCGACCCGGGGGAGAAAATATGAAAAAAAAATAGAAAAAAATTCAAAAAATTAAAAAACAACTTTCCGACAATATTTTCAGCCAAAACGTGATGAGATAGGCCGAGAAGGAGATAAAAGAATTTTAGACCCGAATTTCGCTCATACTCGACCCGGGGGAGAAAATTCCTAAGGAAAATGCAAAAAAATTCAAAAAATTAAAAAACTTCTTTCTTGCGTTATTTTTAGCCAAAACGGGATGAGATAGGATGAGATGGGCCGAGAAAGAGATAAAAGAATTTTAGACCCGAATTCCGCTAATACTCGACCCGGGGTAGAAAATTCCGAAAAATAATAGCAAAAACATTTAAAAAATTAAAAAACAACTTTCCGGCGTTATTTTTAGCCCAAACGGGATGAGATAGGATGAGATAGGCCGAGAAAGAGATAAAAGAATTTTAAACCTGAATTCCGGTCATACTTGACCCGGGGGAGCAAATTCCGAAAAAAAAAATAGCAAAAAAATTCAAAAAATTAAAAAACAACTTTCCGACAATATTTTCAGCCAAAACGTTATGAGATAGGCCGAGAAGGAGATAAAAGAATTTTAGACCCGAATTCCGCTCATACTCGACCTGGGGGAGAAAATTCCTAAAGAAAATGCAAAAAATTTAAAAAAATTATAAAACATCTTTCTGGCGTTATTTTTAGCCAAAACGAGATGAGATAGGATGAGATAGGCCGAGAAAGAGGTAAAAGAATTTTAGACCCGAATTCCGCTCATACTCGACCCGGGGGAGAAAATTCCGAAAAATAATAGAAAAAACATTTAAAAACAACTTTCCGGCGTTATTTTTAGCCCAAACGGGATGAGATAGGATGAGATAGGCCGAGAAAGAGATAAAAGAATTTTAAACCTGAATTCCAATCATACTCGACCCGGGGGAGCAAATTCCAAAAAAAAAAATAGCAAAAAAATTCAAAAAACTAAAAAACAACTTTCCGGGGATATTTTTAGCCAAAACATGATGAGATAGTATTAGATAGAGATAAAAGAATTTTAGACCCGAATTCCGTTCATACTCGACCCGGGGGAGAAAATTCCAAGAGAAAATGCAAAAAAATTCAAAAAATTTAAAAACAACTTTCCGTCGTTATTTTTAGCAAAAACGGAATTAGAGAGGTTGAGATAGGCCGAGAAAGAGATAAAAGAATTTTAGACCCGAATTCCGCTCATCCTCGACCCAGGGGTGCAAATTCCGAAAAAAAATAGCAAAAAAATTCAAAAAATTAGAGAACAACTTTTCGGCATTATTTTTTGACAAATTGGGGATGAGACAGGCTGAGAAAGAGAGAAAATAATTTAACACCTGAATTCCGCTCATACTCGACCCGGGGGAGAAAATTCCAAAAAAAAAAAATCGCAAACTAATTCAAAAAATTAAAAAACAACTTTCCGGCGTTATTTTAAGCCAAAGCGGGATGAGATAGGATGATATAGGCCGAGAAAGAAATAAAAGTATTTTAGACCCGAATTCCGTTCATACTCGACCTGGGGGAGAAAATTCCGAAAGAAAATGCAAAAATATTCAAAAAATTTAAAAACAACTTTCCGTCGTTATATTTAGCAAAAACGGAATGAGATAGGTTGAGATAGGCCGAGAAAGAAATAAAAGTATTTTAGACCCGAATTCCGCTAATACTCGACCCGGGGGAGAAAATATGAAAAAAAAATAGAAAAAAATTCAAAAAATTAAAAAACAACTTTCCGACAATATTTTCAGCCAAAACGTGATGAGATAGGCCGAGATGGAGATAAAAGAATTTTAGACCCGAATTCCGCTCATACTCGACCCGGGGGAAAAAATTCCTAAAGAAAATGCAAAAAAATTCAAAAAATTAAAAAACTACTTTCTTGCGTTATTTTTAGCCAAAACGGGATGAGATAGGATGAGATGGGCCGAGAAAGAGATAAAAGAATTTTAGACCCGAATTCCGCTAATACTCGACAAGGGGTAGAAAATTCCGAAAAATAATAGCAAAAACATTTAAAAAATTAAAAAACAACTTTCCGGCGTTATTTTTAGCCCAAACGGGATGAGATAGGATGAGATAGGCCGAGAAAGAGATAAAAGAATTTTAGACCCGAATTCTGCTCATTCTCGACCCGGGGGTGCAAATTCCGAAAAAAAATAGCAAAAAAATTCAAAAAATTAGAGAACAACTTTTCGGCATTATTTTTTGCCAAATTGGGGATGAGACAGGCTGAGAAAGAGAGAAAATAATTTAACAACTGAATTCCGCTCATACTCGACCCGGGGGAGAAAATTCCAAAAAAAAAAAATCGCAAAATAATTCAAAAAATTAAAAAACAACTTTCCGGCGTTATTTTAAGCCAAAGCGGGATGAGATAGGATGAGATAGGCCGAGAAAGAAATAAAAGTATTTTAGACCCGAATTCCGTTCATACTCGACCTGGGGGAGAAAATTCCGAAAGAAAATGCAAAAATATTCAAAAAATTTAAAAACAACTTTCCGTCGTTATTTTTAGCAAAAACGGAATGAGATAGGTTGAGATAGGCCGAGAAAGAAATAAAAGTATTTTAGACCCGAATTCCGCTAATACTCGACCCGGGGGAGAAAATATGAAAAAAAAATAGAAAAAAATTCAAAAAATTAAAAAACAACTTTCCGACAATATTTTCAGCCAAAACGTGATGAGATAGGCCGAGAAGGAGTTAAAAGAATTTTAGACCCGAATTCCCTTCATACTCGACCCGGGGGAGAAAATTCCTAAAGAAAATGCAAAAAAATTCAAAAAATTAAAAAACTTCTTTCTTGCGTTATTTTTAGCCAAAACGGGATGAGATAGGATGAGATGGGCCGAGAAAGAGATAAAAGAATTTTAGACCCGAATTCCGCTAATACTCGACCCGGGGGAGAAAATTCCGAAAAATAATAGCAAAAACATTTAAAAAATTAAAAAACAACTTTCCGGCGTTATTTTTAGCCCAAACGGGATGAGATAGGATGAGATAGGCCGAGAAAGAGATAAAAGAATTTTAGACCCGAATTCTGCTCATTCTCGACCCGGGGGTGCAAATTCCGAAAAAAAATAGCAAAAAAATTCAAAAAATTAGAGAACAACTTTTCGGCATTATTTTTTGCCAAATTGGGGATGAGACAGGCTGAGAAAGAGAGAAAATAATTTAACAACTGAATTCCGCTCAGACTCGACCCGGGGGAGAAAATTCCAAAAAAAAAAAAAATCGCAAAATAATTCAAAAAATTAAAAAACAACTTTCCGGCGTTATTTTAAGCCAAAGCGGGATGAGATAGGATGATATAGGCCGAGAAAGAAAAAAAAGTATTTTAGACCCGAATTCCGTTCATACTCGACCCGGGGGAGAAAATTCCGAAAGAAAATGCAAAAATATTCAAAAAATTTAAAAACAACTTTCCGTCGTTATTATTAGCAAAAATGGAATGAGATAGGTTGAGATAGGCCGAGAAAGAAATAAAAGTATTTTAGACCCGAATTCCGCTAATACTCGACCCGGGGGAGAAAATATGAAAAAAAAAATAGAAAAAAATTCAAAAAATTAAAAAACAACTTTCCGACAATATTGTCAGCCAAAACGTGATGAGATAGGCCGAGAAGGAGATAAAAGAATTTTAGACCCGAATTCCGCTCATACTCGACCCGGGGGAGAAAATTCCTAAAGAAAATGCAAAAAAATTAAAAAAATTATAAAACATCTTTCTGGCGTTATTTTTAGCCAAAACGAGATGAGATAGGATGAGATAGGCCGAGAAAGAGGTAAAAGAATTTTAGACCCGAATTCCGCTCATACTCGACCCGGGGGAGAAAATTCCGAAAAATAATAGAAAAAACATTTAAAAAATTAAAAAACAACTTTCCGGCGTTATTTTTAGCCCAAACGGGATGAGATAGGCCGAGAAAGAGATAAAAGAATTTTAAACCCGAATTCCGATCATACTCGACCCGGGGGAGCAAATTTCGAAAAAAAAATAGCAAAAAAATTCAAAAAATTAAAAAACAACTTTCCGGGGATATTTTTAGCCAAAACATGATGAGATAGTATTAGATAGAGATAAAAGAATTTTAGACCCGAATTCCGTTCATACTCGACCCGGGAGAGAAAATTCCGAGAGAAAATGCAAAAAAATTTAAAAAATTTAAAAACAACTTTCCGTCGTTATTTTTAGCAAAAACGGAATTAGATAGGTTGAGATAGGCCGAGAAAGAGATAAAAGAATTTTAGACCCGAATTCCGCTCATCCTCGACCTGGGGGTGCAAATTCCGAAAAAAAATAGCAAAAAAATTCAAAAAATTAGAGAACAACTTTTCGGCATTATTTTTTGCCAAATTGGGGATGAGACAGGCTGAGAAAGAGTGAAAATAATTTAACACCTGAATTCCGCTCAAACTCGACCCGGGGGAGAAAATTCCAAAAAAAAAAAAGCAAAAAAATTCAAAAAATTAAAAAACAACTTTCCGGCGTTATTTTTAGCCAAAGCTGGATGAGATAGGATGAGATAGGCCGAGAAAGAAATAAAAGTATTTTAGACCCGAATTCCGTTCATACTCGACCCGGGGGAGAAAATTCCGAAAGAAAATGCAAAAAAATTCAAAAAATTTAAAAACAACTTTCCTTCGTTATTTTTAGCAAAAACGGAATGAGATAGGTTGAGATAGGCCGATGAAGAGATAAAAGAATTTTAGACCCGAATTCCGTCATTCTCGACCCGGGGGAGCAAATTCCGAAAAAAAAATAGCAAAAAAATTCAAAAAATTAGAGAACAACTTTTCGGCATTATTTTTTGCCAAATTGGGGATGAGGAAGGCTGAGAAAGAGAGAAAATAATTTAACACCTGAATTCCGCTCACACTCGACCCGGGGGAGAAAATTCCAAAAAAAAATAGCAAAAAAATTTAAAAAATTTAAAAACAACTTTACGGAGTTATTTTTAGCCAAAACGGGATGAGATAGGATGAGATAGGCGGAGAACGAGATAAAAGAATTTTAGACCCGAATTCCGTTCATACTCGACCCGGGGGAAAAATTCCGAAAGAAAATGCAAAAAAATTCTAAAAATTTAAAAACAACTTTCTGGCGTTATTTTTAGCAAAAACGGGATGAGATAGGATGAGATAGGCCGAGAAAGGGATAAAAGAATTTTAGACCCGAATTCCGCTCATTCTCGACCCGGGGGAGCAAATTTCGAAAAAAGTTACCAAAAAAATTCAAAAAATTAGAGAAAAACTTTTCGGCATTATTTCTAGCCAAATCGGGGATGAGACAGGCCGAGAAAGAGAGAAAAGAATTTTAGACCTGAATTCCGCTCATGCTCGATCCGGGGGAGAAAATTCCGAAAAAAAATAGCAAAAAAATTCAAAAAATTAAAAAAAAACTTTCCGGTGTTATTTTTAGCCAAAACGGGATGAGATAGGATGAGATAGGCCGAGAAAGAAATAAAAGTATTTTAGACCCGAATTCCGCTCATACTCGACCCGGGGGAGCAAATTTGAAAAAAAAATAGAAAAAAATTCAAAAAATTAAAAAACAACTTTCCGATATTATTTTCAGCCAAAACGTGATGAGATAAGCCGAGAAAGAGACAAAAGAATTTTAGACCCGAATTCCGCTCATACTCGACCCGGGGGAGAAAATTCCGAAAAATAATAGCAAAAACATTTAAAAAATTAAAAAACAACTTTCCGGCGTTATTTTTATCCCAAACGGGATGAGATAGGATGAGATAGGCCGGGAAAGGGATAACAGAATTTTAAACCCGAATTCCGCTCATACTCGACCCGGGGGAGCAAATTCCGAAAAAAAATAGCAAAAAAATTCAAAAAATTGAAAAACAACTTTCCGGGGTTATTTTTAGCCAAAACGGGATGAGATAGGATGAGATAGGCGGAAAAAGAGATAAAAGAATTTTAGACCCGAATTCCGCTCATACTCTACCCGGGGGAGCAAATTCAGAAAAAAAAATAGCAAAAAAAATCAAAAAATTAGAGAACAACTTTTCTTCATTATTTTTAGCCAAATCTCGACAGGCCAAGAAAGAGAGAAAATAATTTTAGTCCCGAATTCCGCTCATACTCGATCCGGGGGAGAAAATTCCGAAAAAAAATAGCCAAAAAATTCAAAAAATTAAAAAACAACTCTCCGTCATTATTTTCAGCCAAAACGTGATGAGATAGGCCGACAAAGAGATAAAAGAATTTTAGACCCGAATTCCGCTCATACTCGACCCGGGGGAGAAAATTCCTAAAGAAAATGCAAAAAAATTAAAAAAATTAAAAAACTTCCTTCTTGCATTATTTTTAGCCAAAATGGGACGAGATTGGATGAGATAGGCCGAGAAAGAGGTAAAAGAATTTTAGACCCGAATTCCGCTCATAATCGACACGGGGCAGCAAATTCCGAAAAAAAATAGCGAAAGAATTCAAAAAATTAGAGAACAACTATTCGGCATTATTTTTAGCCAAATCGGGATGAGGCAGGCCGAGAAAGAGAGAAAAGAATTTTAGACCCCAATTCCGCTCATACTCGACCCGGGGGAGAAAATTTTGAAAAAAAAATAGAAAAAAATTCAAAAAATTAAAAAACAACTTTCCGTCATTATTTTCAGCCAAAACGTGATGAGATAGGCCGACAAAGAGATAAAACAATTTTAGACCCGAATTCCGCTCATATTCGACCCGGGGGAGAAAATTCCTAAAGAAAATGCAAAAAAATTCAAAAAATTAAAAAACTTCCTTCTTACATTATTTTTAGCCAAAACGGGATGAGATAGGTTGAGATGGGCCGAGAAAGAGATAAAAGAATTTTAGACCCGAATTCCGCTCATACTCGACCTGGGGGAGAAAATTCCGAAAAATAATAGCAAAAACATTTAAAAAATTAAAAAACAACTTTCCGGCGTTATTTTTAGCCCAAACGGGATGAGATAGGCCAAGAAAGAGATAACAGAATTTTAAACCCGAATTCCGCTCATACTCGACCCGGGGGAGCAAATTCCGAAAAAAAATCTCAAAAAAATTCAAAAAATTGAAAAACAACTTTCCGGGGTTATTTTTAGCCAAAACGGGATGAGATAGGATGAGATAGGCGGAAAAAGAGATAAAAGAATTTTAGACCCGAATTCCGTTCATACTCGACCCGGGGGAGAAAATTCAGAAAGAAAACGCAAAAAAATTCAAAAAATTTAAAAATAACTTTCCGTCGATATTTTTAGCAAAAACGGTATGAGATAGGTTGAGATAGGCCGAGAAAGAGATAAAAGAATTTTAGACCAGAATTCCGCTCATTCTCGACCCGGGGGAGCAAATTCCGAAAAAAAATAGCAAAAAAATTCAAAAAATTAGACAACAATTTTTCGGCGTTATTTTTAGCCAAAACGGGATGAGATAGGGTGAGATAGGCCGAGAAAGAAATAAAAGTATTTTAGACCCGAATTCCGCTCATACTCGACCCGAGGGAAAAAATATGAAAAAAAATAGAAAAAAAATCAAAAAATTAAAAAACAACTTTCCGACATTATTTTCAGCCAAAACGTGATGAGATAGGCCGAGAAAGAGATAAAAGAATTTTAGACCCGAATTCCGCTCATACTCAACCCGGGGGAGAAAATTCCTAAAGAAAAAGCAAAAAAATTCAAAAAATTAAAAAACATCTTTCTGGCGTCATTTTTAGCCAAAACGAGGTGAGATAGGATGAGATAGGACGAGAAATAGATAAAAGAATTTTAGACCCGAATTCCGCTCATACTCGACCAGGGGGAGAAAATTCCGAAAAATAATAGCAAAAACATTTAAAAAATTAAAAAACAACTTTCCGGTGTTATTTTTAGCCCAAACGGGATGAGATAGGATGAGATAGGCCGAGAAAGAGATTAAAGAATTTTAAACCCGAATTCCGATCATACTCGACCCGGGGGAAAAATTCCGAAAGAAAATGCAAAAAAATTCAAAAAACTTAAAAACAACTTTCCGGCGTTATTTTTAGCAAAAACGGGATGAGATAGGATGAGATAGGCCGAGAAAGAGAGAAGAATTTTTGACCCGAATTCCGCTCATTCTCGACCCGGTGGAGCTAATTTCGAAAAAAAATACCAAAAAAATTCAAAAAATTAGAGAAAAACTTTTCAGCATTATTTCTAGCCAAATCGGGGATGAGACAGGCCGAGAAAGGGAGAAAAGAATTTTAGACCTGAATTCCGCTCATACTCGATCCGGGGGAGAAAATTCCGAAAAAAAATAGCAAAAAAATTCAAAAAATTAAAAAACAACTTTCCGGTGTTATTTTTAGCCAAAACGGGATGAGATAGGCCGAGAAAGCGATAAAAGAATTTTAGACCCGAATTCCGCTCATACTCGACCCGGGGGAGCAAATTCAGAAAAAAAAAAAAATAGCAAAAAAAATCAAAAAATTAGAGAACAACTGTTCTTCATTTATTTTAGCCAAATCTCGACAGGCCGAGAAAGAAAGAAAATAATTTTAGACCCGAATTCCGCTCATACTCGATCCGGGGGAGAAAATTCCGAAAAAAAATAGCCAAAAAATTCAAAAAATTAAAAAACAACTCTCCGACGTTATTTTTAGCCAAAATGGGACGAGATAGGATGAGATAAGCCGAGAAAGAGGTAAAAGAATTTTAGACCCGAATTCCGCTCATCATCGACACGGGGGAGCAAATTCCGAAAAAAAATAGCGAAAGAATTCAAAAAATTAGAGAACAACTATTCGGCATTATTTTTAGCCAAATCGGGATGAGGCAGGCCGAGAAAGAGAGAAAAGAATTTTAGACCTCAATTCCGCTCATACTCGACCCGGGGGAGAAAATTTTGAAAAAAAAATAGAAAAAAATTCAAAAAATTAAAAAACAACTTTCCGTCATTATTTTCAGCCAAAACGGGATGAGATAGGATGAGATAGGCCGAGAAAGAGACAAAAGAATTTTAGACCCAAATTCCGCTCATACTCGACCCGGGGGAGAAAATTCCGAAAAATAATAGCAAAAACATTTAAAAAATTAAAAAACAACTTTCCGGCGTTATTTTTAGCCCAAACGGGATGAGATAGGATGAGATAGGCCGAGAAAGGGATAACAGAATTTTAAACCCGAATTCCGCTCATACTCGACCCGGGGGAGCAAATTCCGAAAAAAAATAGCAAAAAAATTCAAAAAATTGAGAAACAACTTTCCGGGGTTATTTTTAGCCAAAACGGGATGAGATAGGATGAGATAGGCAGAAAAAGAGATAAAAGAATTTTAGACCCGAATTCCGCTCATACTCGACCCGGGGGAGCAAATTCAGAAAAAAAAATAGCAAAAAAAATCGAAAAATTAGAGAACAACTTTTCTTCATTATTTTTAGCCAAATCTCGACAGGCCGAGAAAGAGAGAAAATAATTTTAGTCCCGAATTCCGCTCATACTCGATCCGGGGGAGAAAATTCCGAAAAAAAATAGCCAAAAAATTCAAAAAAATTAAAAAAAAAACTCTCCGACGTTATTTTTAGCCAAAATGGGACGAGATTGGATGAGATAGGCCGAGAAAGAGGTAAAAGAATTTTAGACCCGAATTTCGCTCATAATCGACACAGGGCAGCAAATTCCGAAAAAAAATAGCGAAAGAATTCAAAAAATTAGAGAACAACTATTCGGCATTATTTTTAGCCAAATCGGGATGAGGCAGGCTGAGAAAGAGAGAAAAGAATTTTAGACCCCAATTCCGCTCATACTCAACCCGGGGGAGAAAATTTTGAAAAAAAAATAGAAAAAAATTCAAAAAATTAAAAAACAACTTTCCGTCATTATTTTCAGCCAAAACGTGATGAGATAGGCCGACAAAGAGATAAAAGAATTTTAGACCCGAATTCCGCTCATACTCGACCCGGGGGAGAAAATTCCTAAAGAAAATGCAAAAAAATTCAAAAAATTAAAAAACTTCCTTCTTGCATTATTTTTAGCCAAAACGGGATGAGATAGGTTGAGATGGGCCGAGAAAGAGATAAAAGAATTTTAGACCCGAATTCCGCTCATACTCGACCCGGGGGAGAAAATTCCGAAAAATAATAGCAAAAACATTTAAAAAATTAAAAAACAACCTTCCGGCGTTATTTTTAGCCCTAACGGGATGAGATAGGCCGAGAAAGAGATAACAGAATTTTAAACCCGAATTCCGCTCATACTCGACCCGGGGGAGCAAATTCCGAAAAAAAATCTCAAAAAAATTCAAAAAATTGAAAAACAACTTTCCGGGGTTATTTTTAGCCAAAACGGGATGAGATAGGATGAGATAGGCGGAAAAAGAGATAAAAGAATTTTAGACCCGAATTCCGTTCATACTCGACCCGGGGGAGAAAATTCAGAAAGAAAACGCAAAAAAATTGAAAAAATTTAAAAATAACTTTCCGTCGATATTTTTAGCAAAAACGGAATGAGATAGGTTGAGATAGGCCGAGAAAGAGATAAAAGAATTTTAGACCAGAATTCCGCTCATTCTCGACCCGGGGGAGCAAATTCCGAAAAAAAATAGCAAAAAAATTCAAAAAATTAGAGAACAATTTTTCGGCATTATTTTTTGCCGAATTGGGGATGAGACAGGTTGAGAAAGAGAGAAAATAATTTAACACCTGAATTTCGCTCATACTTGACCCGGGGGAGAAAATTCCGAAAAAAAATAGCAAAAAAATTCAAAAATTTAAAAAACAACTTTCCGGCGTTATTTTTAGCCAAAACGGGATGAGATAGGGTGAGATAGGCCGAGAAAGAAATAAAAGTATTTTAGACCCGAATTCCGCTCATACTCGACCCGAGGGAAAAAATATGAAAAAAAAATAGAAAAAAATTCAAAAAATTAAAAAACAACTTTCCGACATTATTTTCAGCCAAAACGTGATGAGATAGGCCGAGAAAGAGATAAAAGAATTTTAGACCCGAATTCCGCTCATACTCGACCCGGGGGAGAAAATTCCTAAAGAAAAAGCAAAAAAATTCAAAAAATTAAAAAACATCTTTCTGGCGTCATTTTTAGCCAAAACGAGGTGAGATAGGATGAGATAGGCCGAGAAACAGATAAAAGAATTTTAGACCCGAATTCCGCTCATACTCGACCAGGGGGAGAAAATTCCGAAAAATAATAGCAAAAACATTTAAAAAATTAAAAAACAACTTTCCGGCGTTATTTTTAGCCCAAACGGGATGAGATAGGATGAGATAGGCCGAGAAAGAGATAAAAGAATTTTAAACCCGAATTCCGATCATACTCGACCCGGGGGAAAAATTCCGAAAGAAAATGCAAAAAAATTCAAAAAATTTAAAAACAACTTTCGGCGTTATTTTTAGCAAAAACGGGATGAGATAGGATGAGATAGGCCGAGAAAGAGAGAAGAATTTTAGACCGGAATTCTGCTCATTCTCGACCCGGTGGAGCTAATTTCGAAAAAAAATACCAAAAAAATTCAAAAAATTAGAGAAAAACTTTTCAGCATTATTTCTAGCCAAATCGGGGATGAGACAGGCCGAGAAAGAGAGAAAAGAATTTTAGACCTGAATTCCGCTCATACTCGATTCGGGGGAGAAAATTCCGAAAAAAAAAATAGCAAAAAAATTCAAAAAATTAAAAAACAACTTTCCGGTGTTATTTTTAGCCAAAACGGGATGAGATAGGATGAGATAGGCCGAGAAAGCGATAAAAGAATTTTAGACCCGAATTCCGCTCATACTCGACCCGGGGGAGCAAATTCAGAAAAAAAAAATAGCAAAAAAATTCAAAAAATTAGAGAACAACTGTTCTTCATTTTTTTTAGCCAAATCTCGACAGGCCGAGAAAGAGAGAAAATAATTTTAGACCCGAATTCCGCTCATACTCGATCCGGGGGAGAAAATTCCGAAAAAAAATAGCCAAAAAATTCAAAAAATTAAAAAACAAATCTCCAACGTTATTTTTAGCCAAAATGGGACGAGATAGGATGAGATAGGCCGAGAAAGAGGTAAAAGAATTTTAGACCCGAATTCCGCTCATAATCGACACGGGGGAGCAAATTCCGAAAAAAAATAGCGAAAGAATTCAAAAAATTAGAGAACAACTATTCGGCATTATTTTTAGCCAAATCGGGATGAGGCAGGCCGAGAAAGAGAGAAAAGAATTTTAGACCCCAATTCCGCTCATACTCGACCCGGGGGAGAAAATTTTGAAAAAAAAATAGAAAAAAATTCAAAAAATTAAAAAACAACTTTCCGTCATTATTTTCAGCCAAAACGTGATGAGATAGGCCGACAAAGAGATAAAAGAATTTTAGACCCGAATTCCGCTCATACTCGACCCGGGGGAGAAAATTCCTAAAGAAAATGCAAAAAAATTCAAAAAATTAAAAAACTTCCTTCTTGCATTATTTTTAGCCAAAACGGGATGAGATAGGTTGAAATGGGCCGAGAAAGAGATAAAAGAATTTTAGACCCGAATTCCGCTCATACTCGACCCGGGGGAGAAAATTCCGAAAAATAATAGCAAAAACATTTAAAAAATTAAAAAACAACTTTCCGGCGTTATTTTTAGCCCAAACGGGATGAGATAGGCCGAGAAAGAGATAACAGAATTTTAAACCCGAATTCCGCTCATACTCGACCCGGGGGAGCAAATTCCGAAAAAAAATAGCAAAAAAATTCAAAAAATTGAAAAACAACTTTCCGGGGTATTTTTTAGCCAAAACGGGATGAGATAGGATGAGATAGGCGGAAAAAGAGATAAAAGAATTTTAGACCCGAATTCCGTTCATACTCGACCCGGGTGAGAAAATTCAGAAAGAAAACGCAAAAAAATTCAAAAAATTTAAAAATAACTTTCCGTCGATATTTTTAGCAAAAACGGAACAAGATAGGTTGAGATAGGCCGAGAAAGAGATAAAAGAATTTTAGACCAGAATTCCGCTCATTCTCGACCCGGGGGAGCAAATTCCGAAAACAAATAGCAAAAAAATTCAAAAAATTAGAGAACAATTTTTCGGCATCATTTTTTGCCAAATTGGGGATGAGACAGGTTGAGAAAGAGAGAAAATAATTTAACACCTGAATTCCGCTCATACTCGACCCGGGGGAGAAAATTCCGAAAAAAAATAGCAAAAAAATTCAAAAAATTAAAAAACAACTTTCCGGCTGTATTTTTAGCCAAAACGGGATGAGATAGGATGAGATAGGCCGAGAAAGAAATAAAAGTATTTTAGACCCGAATTCTGCTCATACTCGACCCGAGGGAGAAAATATGAAAAAAAAAATATAAAAAAATTCAAAAAATTAAAAAACAACTTTCCGACATTATTTTCCGCCAAAACGTGATGAGATAGGCCGAGAAAGAGATAAAAGAATTTTAGACCCGAATTCCGCTCATACTCGACCCGGGGGAGAAAATTCTTAAAGAAAAAGCAAAAATATTCAAAAATTTAAAAAACATCTTTCTGGCGTTATTTTTCGCCAAAACGAGATGAGATAGAATGAGATGGGCCGAGAAAGAAATAAAAGAATTTTAGACCCGAATTCCGCTCATACTCGACCAGGGGGAGAAAATTCCGAAAAATAATAGCAAAAACATTTAAAAAATTAAAAAACAACTTTCCGGCGTTATTTTTAGCCCAAACGGGATGAGATAGGATGAGATAGGCCGAGAAAGAGATAAAAGAATTTTAAACCCGAATTCCGATCATACTCGACCCGGGGGAGCAAATTCCAAAAAAAAAATAGCAAAAAAATTCAAAAAATTAAAAAACATCTTTCCGGGGATATTTTTAGCCAAAACGTGATGAGATAGTATGAGATAGAGATAAAAGAACTTTAGACCCGAACTCCGTTCATACTCGACCCGGGGGAGAAAATTCCGAGAGAAAATGCAAAAAAATTCAAAAAACTTAAAAACAACTTTCCGTCGTTATTTTTAGCAAAAACGGAATGAGATAGGTTGAGATAGGCCGAGAAAGAGATAAAAGAATTTTAGATCCGAATTCCGCTCATTCTCGACCCGGGGGTGCAAATTCCGAAAAAAATAGCAAAAAAATTCAAAAAATTAGAGAAGAACTTTTCGGCATTATTTTTTGCCAAATTGGGGATGAGACAGGCTGAGAAAGAGAGAAAATAATTTAACACCTGAATTCCGCTCATACTCGACCCGGGGGAGAAAATTCCAAAAAAAAAAATAGCAAAAAAATTCAAAAAACTAAAAAACAACTTTCCGGCGTTATTTTTAGCCAAAGCGGGATGAGATAGGATGAGATGGGCCGAGAAAGAAATAAAAGTATTTTAGACCCGAATTCCGTTCATACTCGACCCGGGGGAGAAAATTCCGAAAGAAAATGCAAAAAAATTCAAAAAATTTAAAAACAACTTTCCGTCGTTATTTTTGGCAAAAACGGAATGAGATAGGTTGAGATAGGCCGATAAAGAGATAAAAGAATTTTAGACCCGAATTCCGCTCATTCTCGACCCGGGGGAGCAAATTCCGAAAAAAAATAGCAAAAAAATTCAAAAAATTAGAGAACAGCTTTTCGGCATTATTTTTTGCCAAATTGGGGATGAGACAGGCTGGGAAAGAGATAAAATAATTTAACACCTGAATTCCGCTCATACTCGACCCGGGGGAGAAAATTCCAAAAAAAAATAGCAAAAAAATTCAAAAAATTCAAAAACAACTTTCCGGCGTTATTTTTAGCCAAAACGGGATGAGAAAGGATGAGGTAGGCCAAGAAAGAAATAAAAGTATTTTAGACCCGAATTCCGCTCATACTCGACACTGGGGAGAAAATTCCGAAAAAAAATAGCAAAAAAATTTTAAAAATTTAAAAACAACTTGACGGAGTTATTTTTAGCCAAAACGGGATGAGATAGGATGAGATAGGCGGAGAACGAGATAAAAGAATTTTTGACCCGAATTCCGTTCATACTCGACCCGGAGGAAAAATTCCGAAAGAAATTGCAAAAAAATTCAAAAAATATAAAAACAACTTTCCGGCGTTATTTTTAGCAAAAAGGGGATGAGATAGGATGAGATAGGCCGAGAAAGAGATAAAAGAATTTTAGACCCGAATTCCGTTCATACTCGACCCGGGGGAGAAAATTCCGAAAGAAAATGCAAAAAAATTCAAAAAATTTAAAAACAACTTTCCTTCGTTATTTTTAGCAAAAACGGAATGAGATAGGTTGAGATAGGCCGATGAAGAGATAAAAGAATTTTAGACCCGAATTCCGTCATTCTCGACCCGGGGGAGCAAATTCCGAAAAAAAATAGCAAAAAAATTCAAAAAATTAGAGAACAACTTTTCGGCATTATTTTTTGCCAAATTGGGGATAAGGCAGGCTGAGAAAGAGAGAAAATAATTTAACACCTGAATTCCGCTCACACTCGACCCGGGGGAGAAAATTCCAAAAAAAAATAGCATAAAAATTTTAAAAATTTAAAAACAACTTTACGGAGTTATTTTTAGCCAAAACGGGATGAGATAGGGTGAGATAGGCGGAGAACGAGATAAAAGAATTTTAGACCCGAATTCCGCTCATACTCGACCCGGGGGAGAAAATTCCTAAACAAAACACAAAAAAATTGAAAAAATTAAAAAAAACATCTTTCTGGTGTTATTTTTAGCCAAAACGAGATGAGATAGGATGAGATAGGCCGAGAAAGAGATAAAAGAATTTTAGACCAGAATTCCGCTCATACTCGACCCGGGGGAGAAAATTCCGAAAAATAATAGCAAAAACATTTAAAAAATTAAAAAACAACTTTCCGGCGTTATTTTTAACCAAAACGGGATGAGATAGGATGAGATAGGCGGAGAAAGAAATAAAAGTATTTTAGACCCGAATTCTGCTCATACTCGACCCGGGGGAGAAAATATGAAAAAAAAATAGAAAAAAATTCAAAAAATTAAAAAACAACTTTCCGACATTATTCTCAGCCAAAACGAGATGAGCTAGGCCGAGAAAGAGATAAAAGAATTTTAGACCCGAATTCCGCTCATACTCGACCCGGGGGAGAAAATTCCTAAAGAAAATGCAAAAAAATTCAAAAAATTAAAAAACAACTTTCTGGCATTATTTTTTAGCCAAAACGAGATGAGATAGGATGAGATAGGCCGAGAAAGAGATAAAAGAATTTTAGACCCGAATTCCGCTCATACTCGACCCGGGGGAGAAAATTCCGAAAAATAATAGCAAAAACATTTAAAAAATTAAAAAACAACTTTCCGGCGTTATTTTTAACCCAAAAGGGATGAGATAGGATGAGATAGGCCGAGAAAGAGAAAAAAGAATTTTAAACCCGAATTCCGATCATACTCGACCCGGGGGAGCAAATTCCGAAAAAAAAAATAGCAAAAAAATTCAAAAAATTAAAAAACAACTTTCTGGGGATATTTTTAGGCAAAACGTGATGAGATAGTATGAGATAGAGATAAAAGAATTTTAGACCCGAATTCCGTTCATACTCGACCCGGGGGAGAAAATTCCGAGAGAAAATGCAAAAAAATTCAAAAAATTTAAAAACAACTTTCCATCGTTATTTTTAGCAAAAACGGAATGGGATAGGTTGAGATAGGCCGAGAAAGAGATAAAAGAATTTTAGACCCGAATTCCGCTCATTCTCGACCTGGGTGTGCAAATTCCGAAAGAAAATAGCAAAAAAATTGAAAAAATTAGAGAACAACTTTTCGGTATTATTTTTTGCCAAATTGGGGATGAGACAGGCTGAGAAAGAGAGAAAATAATTTAACACCTGAATTCCGCTCATACTCGACCCGAGGGAGAAAATTCCAAAAAAAAAAATAGCAAAAAAATTCAAAAAATTAAAAAACAACTTTCCGGCGTTATTTTTAGCCAAAGCGGGATGAGATAGGATGAGATGGGCCGAGAAAGAAATAAAAGTATTTTAGACCCGAATTCCGTTCATACTCGACCCGGGGGAGAAAATTCCTAAACAAAATGCAAAAAAATTCAAAAAATTAAAAAACTTCTTTCTTGCGTTATTTTTAGCCAAAACGGGATGAGATAGGATGAGATGGGCCGAGAAAGAGATAAAAGAATTTTAGACCCGAATTCCGCTAATACTCGACCTGGGGGAGAAAATTCCGAAAAATAATAGCAAAAACATTTAAAAAATTAAAAAACAACTTTCCGGCGTTATTTTTAGCCCAAACGGGATGAGATAGGATGAGATAGGCCGAGAAAGAGATAAAAGAATTTTAGACCCGAATTCCGTTCATTCTCGACCCGGGGGTGCAAATTCCGAAAAAAAATAGCAAAAAAATTCAAAAAATTAGAGAACAACTTTTCGGCATTATTTTTTGCCAAATTGGGGATGAGACAGGCTGAGAAAGAGAGAAAATAATTTAACACCTGAATTCCGCTCATACTCGACCCGGGGGAGAAAATTCCAAAAAAAAATAGCAAAAAAATTCAAAAAATTAAAAAACAACTTTCCGGCGTTATTTTTAGCCAAAGCGGGATGAGATAGGATGAGATAGGCCGAGAAAGAAATAAAAGTATTTTAGACCCGAATTCCGTTCATACTCGACCCGGGGGAGAAAATTCCGAAAGAAAATGCAAAAATATTCAAAAAATTTAAAAACAACTTTCCGTCGTTAGTTTTAGCAAAAACGGAATGAGATAGGTTGAGATAGGCCGAGAAAGAAATAAAAGTATTTTAGACCCGAATTCCGCTCATACTCGACCCGGGGGAGAAAATATGAAAAAAAAAAAATAGAAAAAAATTCAAAAAATTAAAAAACAACTTTCCGACATTATTTTCAGCCAAAACGTGATGAGATAGTCCGAGAAAGAGATAAAAGAATTTTAGACCCGAATTCCGCTCATACTCGACCCGGGGGAGAAAATTCCTAAACAAAATGCAAAAAATTTCAAAAAATTTAAAAACTTCTTTCTTGCGTTATTTTTAGCCAAAACGGGATGAGATAGGATGAGATGGGCCGAGAAAGAGATAAAAGAATCTTAGACCCAAATTCCGCTAATACTCGACCCGGGGGAGAAAATTCCGAAAAATAATAGCAAAAAAATTCAAAAAATTGAAAAACAACTTTCCGGGGTTAGTTATAGCCAAAACGGGATGATATAGGATGAGATAGGCGGAAAAAGAGATAAAAGAATTTTAAACCCGAATTCCGTTCATGCTTGACCCGGGGGAGAAAATTCAGAAAGAAAACGTAAAAAAATTTTAAAAATTTAAAAATAACTTTCTGTCGTTATTTTTAGCAAAAAGGGAATGAGATAGGTTGAGATAGGCCGAGAAAGAGATAAAAGAATTTTAGACCCGAATTCCGCTCATTCTCGACCCGGGGGAGCAAATTCCGAAATAAAATAGCAAAAAAATTCAAAAAATTAGAGAACAATTTTTCGGCATTATTTTTTGCCAAATTGGGGATGAGACAGGCTGAGAAAGAGAGAAAATAATTTAACACCTGAATTCCGCTCATACTCGACCCGGTGGAGAAAATTCCGAAAAAAAATAGCAAAAAAATTCAAAAAATTAAAAAACAACTTTCCGGCGTTATTTTTAGCCAAACCGGGATGAGATAGGATGAGATAGGCCGAGAAAGAAATAAAAGTATTTTAGACCTGAATTCCGCTCATACTCGACCCGGTGGAGAAAATTTGAAAAAAAAAAAGAAAAAAATTCAAAAAATTAAAAAAAAAAACTTTCCGACATTATTTTTAGCCAAAACGTGATGAGATAGGCCGAGAAAGAGATAAAAGAATTTTAGAACCGAATTCCGCTCATACTCGACCCGGGGGAGAAAATTCCTAAAGAAAATGCAAAAAAATTCAAAAACATCTTTCTGGCGTTATTTTTAGCCAAAACGAGATGAGATAGGATGAGATAGGCCGACAAAGAGAGAAAAGAATTTTAGACCCGAATTCCGCTCATACTCGACCCGGGGGAGAAAATTCCGAAAAATAATAGCAAAAACATTTAAAAAATTAAAAAACAACTTTCCGGCGTTATTTTTATCCCAAACGGGATGAGATAGGATGAGATAGGCCGAGAAAGAGATAAAAGAATTTTTAACCTGAATTCCGCTCATACTCGACCCGGGGGAGCAAATTCCGAAAAAAAATAGCAAAAAAATTTATAAAATTAAAAAACAACTTTCCGGAGTTATATTTAGCCAAAACGGGATGAGAAAGGATGAGATAGGCGGAGAACGAGATAAAAGAATTTTAGACCCGAATTCCGTTCATACACGAACCGGGGGAGAAAATTCCGAAAGAAAATGCAAAAATATTCAAAAAATTTAAAAACAACTTTCCGTCGTTATTTTTAGCAAAAACGGAATGAGATAGGTTGAGATAGGCCGAGAAAGAAATAAAAGTATTTTAGACCCGAATTCCGCTCATACTCGACACGGGGGAGAAAATATGAAAAAAAAATAGAAAAAAATTCAAAAAATTAAAAAACAACTTTCCGACATTATTTTCAGCCAAAGCGTGATGAGATAGGCCGAGAAATAGATAAAAGAATTTTAGACCCGAATTCTGCTCATACTCGACCCGGGGGAGAAAATTCCTAAGCAAAATGCAAAAAAATTCAAACAATTAAAAAACTTCTTTCTTGCGTTATTTATAGCCAAAACGGGATGAGAGAGGATGAGATGGGCCGAGAAAGAGATAAAAGAATTTTAGACCCAAATTCCGCTAATACTCGACCCGGGGGAGAAAATTCCGAAAATAATAGCAAAAAAATTCAAAAAATTGAAAAACAACTTTCCGGGGTTATTTATAGCCAAAACGGGATGAGATAGGATGAGATAGGTGGAAAAAGAGATAAAAGAATTTTAGACCCGAATTCCGTTCATACTCGACCCGGGGGAGAAAATTCAGAAAGAAAACGCAAAAAAATTCAAAAAATTTAAAAATAACTTTCCGTCGTTATTTTTAGCAAAAACGGAATGAGATTGGTTGAGATAGGCCGAGAAAGAGATAAAAGAATTTTAGACCCGAATTCCGCTCATACTCGACCCGGGGGACAAAATTTCTAAAGAAAATGCAAAAAAATTCAAAAAATTAAAAAACTTCTTTCTGGCGTTATTTTTAGCCAAAACGGGATGAGATAGGATGAGATGGGCCGAGAAAGAGATAAAAGAATTTTAGACCCGAATTCCGCTCATACTCGACCCGGGGAAGAAAATTCCGAAAAATAATTGCAAAAACATTTAAAAAATTTAAAAACAACTTTCCAGCGTCATTTTTAGCCCAAACGGGATGAGATAGGCCGAGAAAGAGATAAAAGAATTTTAAACCCGAATTCCGCTCATACTCGACCAGGGGGAGAAAATTCCAAAAAAAAATAGGAAAAAAATTATAAAAATTTAAAAACAACTTTACGGTGTTATTTTTAGCCAAAACGGGATGAGATAGGATGAGATAGGCCGAGAAAGAGATAAAAGAATTTTAGACCCGAATTCCGCTCATTCTCGACCCGGGGGAGCAAATTTCGAAAAAAAATAGCAAAAAAATCCAAAAAATTAGAGAAAAACTTTTCAGCATTATTTCTAGCCAAATCGGGGATGAGACAGGCCGAGAAAGAGAGAAAAGAATTTTAGACCTGAATTCCGCTCATACTCGATCCGGGGGAGAAAATTCCGAAAAAAAATAGCAAAAAAATTCAAAAAATTAAAAAATAACTTTCCAGCGTTATTTTTAGCCGAAACGGGATCGGATAGGATTAGATAGGCCGAGAAAGAAATAAAAGTATTTTAGACCCGAATTCCGATCATACTCAACCCGGGGGAGCAAATTTGAAAAAAAAATAGAAAAAATTCAAAAAATTAAAAAACAACTTTCCGACATTATTTTCAGCCAAAACGTGATGAGATAGGCCGAGAAAGAGATAAAAGAATTTTAGACCCGAATTTCGCTCATACTCGACCCGGCGGAGAAAATTCCTGAAGAAAATGCAAAAAAATTCAAAAAATTAAAAAACATCTTTCTGGGGTTATTTTTAACCAAAACGAGATGAGATAGGATGAGATAGGCCGAGAAAGAGATAAAAGAATTTTAGACCAGAATTCCGCTCATACTTGACCCGGGGGAGAAAATTCCGAAAAATAATAGCAAAAACATTTAAAAAATTAAAAAACAACTTTCCGGCGTTATTTTTAGCCAAAACAGGATGAGATAGGATGAGATAGGCCGTGAAAGAAATAAAAGTATTTTAGACCCGAATTCCGCTCATACTCGACACGGGGGAGAAAATATGAAAAAAAAATAGAAAAAAATTCAAAAAATTAAAAAACAACTTTCCGACATTATTTTCAGCCAAAACGTGATGAGATAGGCCGAGAAAGAGATAAAAGAATTTTAGACCCGAATTCTGCTCATACTCGACCCGGGGGAGAAAATTCCTAAGCAAAATGCAAAAAAAATTCAAAAAATTAAAAAACTTCTTTCCTGAGTTATTTATAGCCAAAACGGGATGAGATAGGATGAGATGGGCCGAGAAAGAGGTAAAAGAATTTTAGACCCAAATTCCGCTAATACTCGACCCGGGGGAGAAAATTCCGAAAAATAATAGCAGAAAAATTCAAAAAATTGAAAAACAACTTTCCGGGGTTATTTATAACCAAAACGGGATGAGATAGGATGAGATAGGCGGAAAAACAGATAAAAGAATTTTAGACCCGAATTCCGTTCATACTCGACTCGGGGGAGAAAATTCAGAAAGAAAACGCAAAAAAATTCAAAAAATTTAAAAATAACTTTCCGTCGTTATTTTTAGCAAAAACGGAATGAGATAGGATGAGATAGGCCGAGAAAGAAATAAAAGTATTTTAGACCCGAATTCCGCTCATACTCGACCCGGGGGAGAAAATTCCGAAAAATAATAGCAAAAACATTTAAAAAATTAAAAAACAACTTTCCGGCGTTATTTTTAGCCCAAACGGGATGAGATAGGATGAGATAGGCCGAGAAAGAGATAAAAGAATTTTAAATCCGAATTCCGATCATACTCGACCCGGGGGAGCAAATTCCGAAAAAAAGATAGCAGAAAAATTCAAAAAATTAAAAAACAACTTTCCGGGGATATTTTTAGCCAAAACATGATGAGATAGTATTAGACAGAAAATTCCGAGAGAAAATACAAAAAAATTCAAAAAATTTAAAAACAACTTTCCGTCGTTATTTTTAGCAAAAACGGAATGAGATAGGTTGAGATAGGCCGAGAAAGAGATAAAAGAATTTTAGACCCGAATTCCGCTCATTCTCGACCAGGGCGTGCAAATTCCGAAAAAAAATAGCAAAAAAATTCAAAAAATTCGAGAACAACTTTTCGGCATTATTTTTTGCCAAATTGGGGATGAGACAGGCTGAGAAAGAGAGAAAATAATTTAACACCTGAATTCCGCTCAAACTCGACCCGGGGGAGAAAATTCAAAAAAAAAATAGCAAAAAAATTCAAAAAATTAAAAAACAACTTTCCGGCGTTATTTTTAGCCAAAGCGGGATGAGATAGGATGAGATAGGCCGAGAAAGAAATAAAAGTATTTTAGACCCGAATTCCGTTCATACTTGACCCGGGGGAGAAAATTCCGAAAGAAAATGCAAAAAAATTCAAAAAATTTAAAAACAACTTTCTTACGTTATTTTTAGCAAAAACGGAATGATATAGGTTGAGATAGGCCGATTAAGAGATAAAAGAATTTTAGACCCGAATTCCGTCATTCTCGACCCGGGGGAGCAAATTCCGAAAAAAAATAGCAAAAAAATTCAAAAAATTAGAGAACAACTTTTCGGCATTATTTTTTGCCAAATTGGGGATGAGGCAGGCTGAGAAAGAGAGAAAATAATTTAACACCTGAATTCCGCTCACACTCGACCCGGGGGACAAAATTCCAAAAAAAAAATAGGAAAAGAATTTCAAAAAATTTAAAAACAACTTTACGGAGTTATTTTTAGCCAAAAAGGGATGAGATAGGATGAGATAGGAAGAGAACGAGATAAAAGAATTTTAGACCCGAATTCGTTCATACTCGACCCGGGGAAAAATTCCGAAAGAAAATTCAAAAAAATTCAAAAAATTTAAAAACAACTTTCCGGCGTTATTTTTAGCAAAAACGGAATGAGATTGGTGGAGATAGGCCGAGAAAGAGATAAAAGAATTTTAGACCCAAATTCCGCTCATTCTCGACCCGGGCGTGCAAATTCCGAAAAAAAATAGCAAAAAAATTCAAAAAATTCGAGAACAACTTTTCGGCATTATTTTTTGCCAAATTGGGGATGAGGCAGGCTGAGAAAGAGAGAAAATAATTTAACACCTGAATTCCGCTCACACTAAACCCGGGGGAGAAAATTCCAAAAAAAAAATAGGAAAAGAATTTCAAAAAATTTAAAAACAACTTTACGGAGTTATTTTTAGCCAAAAAGGGATGAGATAGGATGAGATAGGAAGAGAACGAGATAAAAGAATTTTAGACCCGAATTCGTTCATACTCGACCCGGGGAAAAATTCCGAAAGAAAATTCAAAAAAATTCAAAAAATTTAAAAACAACTTTCCGGCGTTATTTTTAGCAAAAACGGAATGAGATAGGTGGAGATAGGCCGAGAAAGAGATAAAAGAATTTTAGACCCGAATTCCGCTCATACTCGACCCGGGGGAGAAAATTCCTAAAGAAAATGCAAAAAAATTCAAAAAATTAAAAAACATCTTTCTGGCATTATTTTTAGCCAAAACGAGATGAGATAGGATGAGATAGGCTGAGAAAGAGATAAAAGAATTTTAGACCCGAATTTCGCTCATACTCGACCCGGGGGAGAAAATTCCGAAAAATAATTGCAAAAACATTTAAAAAATTAAAAAACAACTTTCCAGCGTTATTTTTAGCACAAACGGGATGAGATAGGCCGAGAAAGAGATAAAAGAATTTTAAACCCGAATTCCGCTCATACTCGACCAGGGGGAGAAAATTCCAAAAAAAAATAGGAAAAAAATTTCAAAAAATTTAAAAACAACTTTACGGTGTTATTTTTAGCCAAAACGGGATGAGATAGGATGAGATAGGCCGAGAAAGAGATAAAAGAATTTTAGACCCGAATTCCACTCATTCTCGACCCGGGGGAGCAAATTTCGAAAAAAAAATAGCAAAAAAATCCAAAAAATTAGAGAAAAACTTTTCGGCATTATTTCTAGCCAAATCGGGGATGAGACAGGCCGAGAAAGAGAGAAAAGAATTTTAGACCTGAATTCCGCTCATACTCGATCCGGGGGAGAAAATTCCGAAAAAAAATAGCAAAAAAATTCAAAAAATTAAAAAATAACTTTCCGGCGTTATTTTTAGCCAAAACGGGATGAGATAGGATTAGATAGGCCGAGAAAGAAATAAAAGGATTTTAGACCCGAATTCCGCTCATACTCGACCCGGGGGAGCAAATTTGAAAAAAAAACAGAAAAAATTCAAAAAATTAAAAAACAACTTTCCGACATTATTTTCAGCCAAAACGTGATGAGATAGGCCGAGAAAGAGATAAAAGAATTTTAGACCCGAATTCCGCTCATACTCGACCCGGGGGAGAAAATTCCTGAAGAAAATGCAAAAAAATTCAAAAAATTAAAAAACATCTTTCTGGGGTTATTTTTAGCCAAAACGAGATGAGATAGGATGAGATAGGCTGAGAAAGAGATAAAAGAATTTTAGACCAGAATTCCGCTCAAACTTGACCCGGGGGAGAAAATTCCGAGAAATAATAGCAAAAACATTTAAAAAATTAAAAAACAACTTTCCGGCATTATTTTTAGCCAAAACGGGAAGAGATAGGATGAGACAGGCCGAGAAAGAAATAAAAGTATTTTAGACCCGAATTCCGCTAATACTCGACCCGGGTGAGAAAATAAGAAAAAAAAATAGAAAAAAATTCAAAAAATTAAAAAACAACTTTCCGACATCATTTTCAGCCAAAACGAGATGAGATAGGCCGAGAAAGAGATAAAAGAATTTTAGACCCGAATTCCGCTTATACTCGACCCGGGGGAGAAAATTCCTAAAGAAAATGCAAAAAAATTGAAAAAATTAAAAATCATCTTTCTGGCATTATTTTTAGCCAAAACGAGATGAGATAGGATGAGATAGGCCGAGAAAGAGATAAAAGAATTTTAGACCCGAATTCCGCTCATACTCGACCCGGGGAAGAAAATTCCGAAAAATAATTGCAAAAACGTTTAAAAAATTAAAAAACAACTTTCCGGCGTTATTTTTAGCCCAAACGGGATGAGATAGGATGAGATAGGCCGAGAAGGAAATAAAAGTGTTTTAGACCCGAATTCCGTTCATACTCGACCCGGGGGAGAAAATTCCGAAAGAAAATGCAAAAATATTCAAAACATTTAAAAACAACTTTCCGTCGTTATCTTTAGCAAAAACGGAATTAGATAGGTTGAGATAGGCCGATAAAGAGATAAAAGAATTTTAGACCCGAATTCCGCTCATTCTCGACCCGGGGGAGCAAATTCCGAAAAAAATAGCAAAAAAATTCAAAGAATTAGAGAACAACTTTTCGGCATTATTTTTTGCCAAATTGGGGATGGACAGGCTGAGAAAGAGAGTAAATAATTTAACACTCGAATTCCGCTCATACTCGACTCGAGGGAGAAAATTCCAAAAAAAAATAGCAAAAAAATTCAAAAAATTTAAAACCAACTTTACGGAGTTATTTTTAGCCAAAACGGGATGAGATAGGATGAGATAGGCGGAGAACGAGATAAATGAATTTTAGACCCGAATTCTGTTCAAACTCGACCCGGGGGAAAAATTCCAAAAGAAAGTGCAAAAAAATTCAAAAAATTTAAAAACAACTTTCCGGCGTTATTTTTAGCAAAAACGGGATGAGATAAGATGAGATAGGCCGAGAAAGAGGTAAAAGAATTTTAGACCCGAATTCTGCTCATACTCGACCCGGGGGAGAAAATTCCTAAAGAAAATGCAAAAAAATTCAAAAAATTAAAAATCTTTTTTCTGGCGTTATTTTTTAGCCAAAACGGGATGAGATAGGAGGAGATGGGCCGAGAAAGAAATAAAAGTATTTTAGACCCGAATTCCGCTCATACTCGACCCGAGGGAGCAAATTTGAAAAAAAAATAGAAAAAAATTCAAAAAATTAAAAAACAACTTTCCGACATTATTTTCAGCCAAAACGTGATGAGATAGGCCGAGAAAGAGATAAAAGAATTTTAGACCCGAATTCCGCTCATACTCGACCCGGGGGAGAAAATTCCTAAGAAAATGCAATAAAATTCAAAAAATTAAAAAACATCTTTCTGGCGTTATTTTTAGCCAAAACGAGATGAGATAGGATGAGATAGGCCGAGAAAGAGACAAAAGAATTTTAGACCCGAATAACGATCATACTCGACCCGGGGGAGAAAATTCCGAAAAATAATAGCAAAAACATTTAAAAAATTGAAAAACAACTTTCCGTCGTTATTTTTAGCCAAAACGGGATGAGATAGGATGAGATAGGCCGAGGAAAGAAATAAAAGTATTTTAGACCCGAATTCCGCTCATACTCGTCCCGGGGGAAGAAAATTCCGAAAAATAATTGCAAAAACATTTAAAAAATTAAAAAACAACTTTCTGGCGTTATTTTTAGCCCAAACGGGATGAGATAGGATGAGATAGGCCGAGAAGGAGATAAAAGAATTTTAAACACGAATTCCGATCATACTCGACCAGGGTGAGCAAATTCCGAAAAAAAAAATAGCAAAAAATTCAAAAAATTAAAAAACAACTTTCCGGGGATTTTTTTAGCCAAAACGTGATGAGATAGTATGAGATAGAGATAAAAGAAATTTAGACCCGAATTCCGTTCATAAACTTGACCCGGGGAGAAAATTCCGAGAGAACATGCAAAAAAATTCAAAAAATTTAAAACAAACTTTCCGTCGATATTTTTAGCAAAAACGGAATGAGATAGGTTGAGATAGGCCGAGAAAGAGATAAAAGAATTTTAGACCCGAATTTCGCTCATTCTCAACCCGAGGGTGCAAATTCCGAAAAAAAATAGCAAAAAAATTCAAAAAATTAGAGAACAACTTTTCGGCACTATTTTTTGCCAAATTGGGGATGAGACAGGCTGAGAAAGAGAGAAAATAATTTAACACCTGAATTCCGCTCATACTCGACCCGGGGGGAGAAAATTCCAAAAAAAAATAGTAAAAAAATTCAAAAAAATAAAAAACAACTTTCCGGCGTTATTTTTAGCCAAAGCGGGGTGAGATAGGATGAGATAGGCCGAGAAAGAAATAAAGTGTTTTAGACCCGAATTCCGTTCATACTCGACCCGGGGGAGAAAATTCCGAAAGAAAAATGCAAAAATATCAAAACATTTAAAAACAACTTTCCGGCGTTATCTTTAGCAAAAACGGAATGAGATAGGTTGAGATAGGCCGATAAAGAGATAAAAGAATTTTAGACCCGAATTCCGCTCATTCTCGACCCGGGGGAGCAAATTCCGAAAAAAATAGCAAAAAAATTCAAAAAATTAGAGAACAACTTTTCGGCATTATTTTTTGCCAAATTGGGGATGAGACAGGCTGAGAAAGAGAGAAAATAATTTAACACTCGAATTCCGCTCATACTCGACTCGGGGGAGAAAAATTCCAAAAAAAAATTGCAAAAAAATTCAAAAAATTTAAAACCAACTTTACGGAGTTATTTTTAGCCAAAACGGATGAGATAGGATGAGATAGGCGGAGAACGAGGATAAAAGAATTTTAGACCCGAATTCCGTTCAAACTCGACCCGGGGGAAAAATTCCGAAAGAAAGTGCAAAAAAATTCAAAAAATTTAAAAACAACTTTCCGGCGTTATTTTTAGCAAAAACGGGATGAGATAGGATGAGATAGGCCGAGAAAGAGGTAAAAGAATTTTAGACCCGAATTCGGCTCATACTCGACCCAGGGGAGAAAATTCCTAAAGAAAATGCAAAAAAATTCAAAAAATTAAAATCTTTTTTCTGGCGTTATTTTTAGCCAAAACGGGATGAGATAGGATGAGATGGGCCGAGAAAGAAATAAAAGTATTTTAGACCCGAATTCCGCTCATACTCGACCCGGGGGAGAAAATTCCGAAAAATAATAGCAAAAACATTAAAAAATTAAAAAACAACTTTCCGGCGTTATTTTTAGCCAAAACGGGATGAGATAGGATGAGATAGGCCGAGAAAGAGATACAAGAATTTTAAACCCGAATTCCGATCATACTCGACCAGGGGGAGCAAATTCCGAGAAACAAATAGCAAAAAAATTCAAAAAATTAAAAAACAACTTTCCGGGGATTTTTTAGCCAAAACGTGATGAGATAGTATGAGATAGAGATAAATGAATTTTAGACCCGAATTCCGTTCATACTCGACCCGGGGAGAAAATTCCGAGAGAAAATGCAAAAAAATTCAAAACATTTAAAAACAACTTTCCGTCGTTATCTTTAGTAAAAACGGGAATGAGATAGGTTTAGATAGGCCGATAAAGAGATAAAAGAATTTTACACCCGAATTCGCTCATTCTCGATCCGGGGGAGCAAATTCCGAAAAAAATAGCAAAAAAATTCAAAAAATTAGAGAATAACTTTTCGGCATTATTTTTTGCCAAATTGGGGATGAGACAGGCTGAGAGAAGAGAGAAATAATTTAACACTCGAATTCCGCTCATACTCGACTCGGGGGAGGAAAATTCCAAAAAAAAATAGCAAAAAAATTCAAAAATTTAAAACCAACTTTACGGAGTTATTTTTAGCCAAAACGGGATGAGATTGGATGAGATAGGCGGAGAACGAGATAAAAGAATTTTAGACCCGAATTCCGTTCAAACTCGACCCGGGGGAAAAATTCCGAAAGAAAGTGCAAAAAAATTCAAAAAATTTAAAAACAACTTTCCGGCGTTATTTTTAGCAAAAACGGGATGAGATAGGATGAGATAAGCCGAGAAAGAGGTAAAAGAATTTTAGACCCGAATTCCGCTCATACTCGACCCGGGGGAGAAAATTCCTAAAGAAAATGCGAAAAGATTCAAAAAATTAAAAATCTTTTTTCTGGCGTTATTTTTAGCCAAAACGGGATGAGATAGGATGAGATGGGGCCGAGAAAGAAATAAAAGTATTTTAAACCCGAATTCCGCTCATACTCGACCCGGGGGGAGCAAATTTGAAAAAAAATAGAGAAAAATTCAAAAAATTAAAAAACAACTTTCCGACATTATTTTCAGCCAAAACGAGATGAGATAGGCCGAGAAAGAGATAAAAGAATTTTAGACCCGAATTCCGCTCATACTCGACCCGGAGTAGAAAATTCCTAAAGAAAATGCAAAAAAATTCAAAAAATTAAAAAAACATCTTTCTGGCATTATTTTTAGCCAAAACGAGACGAGATAGGATGAGATAGGCCGAGAAAGAGATAAAAGAATTTTAGACCCGAATTCCGCTCATACTCGACCCGGGGGAGAAAATTCCTAAAAATAATAGCAAAAACATTTAAAAAATTAAAAAACAACTCTCCGGCGTTATTTTTAGCCCAAACTCCGAGATAGGATGAGATTGGCCGAGAAAGAGATAAAAGAATTTTAAACCCAAATTCCGATCATACTCGACCCGGGGGAGCAAATTCCGAAAAAAAAAATTGCAAAAAAAATTCAAAAACTAAAAAACAACTTTCCGGGGGATATTTTTAGCCAAAACGTGATGAGATAGTATGAGATAGAGATAAAAGAATTTTAGACCCGGATTCCGTTCATACTCGACCCGGGGGGAGAGAAAATTCAGTGAGTAAATGCAAAAAAATTCAAAAAATTTAAAAACAACTTTCCGTCGTTATTTTTAGCAAAAACGGAATGAGATAGGTTGAGATAGGCCGAGAAGAAGAGATAAAAGTATTTTAGACCCGAATTCCGCTCATACTCGACCCGAGGGAGAAAATATGAAAAAAAAATAGAAAAAAATTCAAAAAGTTAAAAAACAACTTTCCGACATTATTTTCAGGCAAAACGTGATGAGATAGGCCGAGAAAGAGATAAAAGAATTTTAGACCCGAATTCCGCTCATACTAGACCCGGGGGAGAAAATTCCTAAAGAAAATGCAAAAAAATTCAAAAAATTAAAAAACATCTTTCTGGCGTTATTTTTAGCCAAAACGAGATGAGATAGGATGAGATAGGCTGAGAAAGAGATAAAAGAATTTTAGACCCGAATTCCACTCATACTCGACCCGAGGGAGAAAATTCCGAAAAATAATAGCAAAAACATTTAAAAAATTAAAAAAAACTTTCCGGCGTTATTTTTAGCCCAAACGGGATGAGATAGGATGAGATAGGCCGAGAAAGAGATAAAAGAATTTTAAACCCGAATTCCGATCATACTCGACCCGGGGGAGCAAATTCCGAAAAAAAAATAGCAAAAAAATTCAACAAATTAAAAAACAACTTTCTGTGGATATTTTTAGCCAAAACGTGATGAGATAGTATGAGATAGAGATAAAAGAATTTTAGACCCGAATTCCGTTCATAATCGACCCAGGGGAGAAAATTCCGAGAGAAAATGCAAAAAAATTCAAAAAATTTAAAAACAACTTTCCGTCGTTATTTTTAGCAAAAACGGAATGAGATAGGTTGAGATAGGCCGAGAAAGAGATAAAAGAATTTTAGATCCAAATTCCGCTCATTCTCGACCCGGGGGTGCAAATTCCGAAAAAAAATTAGCAAAAAAATTCAAAAAATTAGAGAACAACTTTTCGGCATTATTTTTTGCCAAATTGGGGATGAGACAGGCTTAGAAAGAGAGAAAATAATTGAACACCTGAATTCCGCTCATACTCGACCCGGGGGAGAAAATTCCAAAAAACAAATAGCAAAAAAATTCAAAAAATTAAAAAACAACATTCCGGCGTTATTTTTAGCCAAAGCGGGGGTGAGATAGGATGAGATAGGCCGAGAAAGAAATAAAAGTGTTTTAGACCCGAATTCCGTTCATACTCGACCCGGGGGAGAAAATTCCGAAAGAAAATGCAAAAATATTCAAAACATTTAAAAACAACTTTCCGTCGTTATCTTTAGCAAAAACGGAATGAGATTGGTTTAGATAGGCCGATAAAGAGATAAAAGAATTTTAGACCCGAATTCCGCTCATTCTCGACGGGGGGGAGCAAATTCCGAAAAAAATAGCAAAAAAATTCAAAAAATTAGAGAACAACTTTTCGGCATTATTTTTTGCCAAATTGGGGATGAGACAGGCTGAGAAAAAGAGAAAATAATTTTAACACTCGAATTCCGCTCATACTCGACTCGGGGGAGAAAATTCCAAAAAAAAATAGCAAAAAAATTCAAAAAATTTAAAACCAACTTTACGGAGTTATTTTTATCCAAAACGGGATGAGATAGGATGGGATAGGCGGAGAACGAGATAAAAGAATTTTAGACCCGAATTCCGTTCAAACTCGACCCGGGGGAAAAATTCGGAAAGAAAGTGCAAAAAAATTCAAAAAATTTAAAAACAACATTCCGGCGTTATTTTTAGCAAAAACGGGATGAGATAGGATGAGATAAGCCGAGAAAGAGGTAAAAGAATTTTGGACCCGAATTCCGCTCATACTCGACCCGGGGGAGAAAATTCCTAAAGAAAATGCAAAAAAATTCAAAAAATTAAAAATCTTTTTTCTGGCGTTATTTTTAGCCAAAACGGGCTGAGATAGGATGAGATGGGCCGAGAAAGAAATAAAAGTATTTTAGACCCGAATTCCGCTCATACTTGACCCAGGGGAGCAAATTTGAAAAAAAAATAGAAAAAAATTCAAAAAATTAAAAAACAACTTTCCGACATTATTTTCAGCCAAAACGTGATGAGATAGGCCGAGAAAGAGATAAAAGAATTTTAGACCCGAATTCCGCTCATACTCGACCCGGGGGAGAAAATTCCTAAAGAAAATGCAATAAAATTCAAAAAATTAAAAAACATCTTTCTGGCGTTATTTTTAGCCAAAACGAGATGAGATAGGATGAGATAGGCCGAGAAAGAGACAAAAGAATTTTAGACCCGAATACCGATCATACTCGACCCGGGGGAGAAAATTCCGAAAAATAATAGCAAAAACATTTAAAAAATTAAAAAACAACTTTCCGGCGTTATTTTTAGCCAAAACGGGATGAGACAGGATGAGATAGGCCGAGAAAGAAATAAAAGTATTTTAGACCCGAATTCCGCTCATACTCGACCCGGGGGAGAAAATATGAAAAAAAAAAATAGAAAAAAACTGAAAAAATTAAAAAACAACTTTCCGACATTATTTTCAGCCAAAACGAGATGAGATAGGCCGAGAAAGAGATAAAAGAATTTTAGACCCGAATTCCGCTCATACTCGACCCGGAGTAGAAAATTCCTAAAGAAAATGCAAAAAAATTAAAAAAACATCTTTCTGGCATTATTTTTAGCCAAAACGAGATGAGATAGGATGAGATAGGCCGAGAAAGAGATAAAAGAATTTTAGACCCGAATTCCGCTCATACTCGACCCGGGGGAGAAAATTCCTAAAAATAATAGCAAAAACATTTAAAAAATTAAAAAACAACTTTCCGGCGTTATTTTTAGCCCAAACTCCGAGATAGGATGAGATTGGCCGAGAAAGAGATAAAACAATTTTGAACCCAAATTCCGATCATACTCGACCCGGGGGAGCAAATTCCGAAAAAAAAATAGCAAAAAAATTCAAAAAACTAAAAAACAACTTTCCGGGGATATTTTTAGCCAAAACGTGATGAGATAGTATGAGATAGAGATAAAAGAATTTTAGACCCGGATTCCGTTCATACTCGACCCGGGGGAGAAAATTCAGTGAGAAAATGCAAAAAAATTGAAAAAATTTAAAAACAACTTTCCGTCGTTATTTTTGGCAAAAACGGAATGAGATAGGTTGAGATAGGCCGAGAAAGAGATAAAAGTATTTTAGACCCGAATTCCGCTCATACTCGACCCGAGGGAGAAAATATGAAAAAAAAATAGAAAAAAATTCAAAAAATTAAAAAACAACTTTCCGACATTATTTTCAGCCAAAACGTGATGAGATAGGCCGAGAAAGAGATAAAAGAATTTTAGACCCGAATTCCGCTCATACTAGACCCGGGGGAGAAAATTCCTAAAGAAAATGCAAAAAAATTCAAAAAATTAAAAAACATCTTTCTGGCGTTATTTTTAGCCAAAACGAGATGAGATAGGATGAGATAGGCTGAGAAAGAGATAAAAGAATTTTAGACCCGAATTCCACTCATACTCGACCCGAGGGAGAAAATTCCGAAAAATAATAGCAAAAACATTTAAAAAATTAAAAAACAACTTTCCGACGTTATTTTTAGCCCAAACGGGATGAGAGAGGATGACAAAGGCCGAGAAAGAGATAAAAGAATTTTAAACCCGAATTCCGATCATACTCGACCCGGGGGGGCAAATTCCGAAAAAAAAATAGCAAAAAAATTCAAAAAATTAAAAAACAACTTTCCGTGGATATTTTTAGCCAAAACGTGATGAGGTAGTATGGGATAGAGATAAAAGAATTTTAGACCCGAATTCCGTTCATAATCGACCCGGGGGAGAAAATTCCGAGAGAAAATGCAAAAAAATTCAAAAAATTTAAAAAGAACTTTCCGTCGTTATTTTTAGCAAAAACGGAATGAGATAGGTTGAGATAGGCCGAGAAAGAGATAAAAGAATTTTAGATCCGAATTCCGCTCATTCTCGACCCGGGGGTGCAAATTCCGAAAAAAAATAGCAAAAAAATTCAAAAAATTAGAGAACAACTTTTCGGCATTATTTTTTGCCAAATTGGGGATGAGACAGGCTTAGAAAGAGAGAAAATAATTAAACACCTGAATTCCGCTCATACTCGACCCGGGGGAGAAAAATTCCAAAAAAAAAATAGCAACAAAATTCAAAAAATTAAAAAACAACTTTCCGGCGTTATTTTTAGCCAAAGCGGGATGAGATAGGCCGAGAAAGAAATAAAAGTATTTTAGACCCGAATTCCGTTCATACTCGACCCGGGGGAGAAAATTCCGAGAGAAAATGGAAAAAAATTGAAAAAATTTAAAAACAACTTTCCGTCGTTATTTTTGGCAAACACGGAATGAGATAGGTTGAGATAGGCCGAGAAAGAGAGAAAATAATTTAACACCTGAATTCCGCTCATACTCGACCCGGGGGAGAAAATTCCAAAAAACAAATAGCAAAAAAATTCAAAAAATTAAAAAACAACTTTCCGGCGTTATTTTTAGCCAAAGCGGGGTGAGATAGGATGAGATAGGCCGAGAAAGAAATGAAAGTGTTTTAGACCCGAATTCCGTTCATACTCGACCCGGGGGAGAAAATTCCGAAAGAAAATGCAAAAATATTCAAAACATTTAAAAACAACTTTCCGTCGTTATCTTTAGCAAAAACGGAATGAGATAGGTTTAGATAGGCCGATAAAGAGATAAAAGAATTTTAGACCCGAATTCCGCTCATTCTCGACCCGGGGGAGCAAATTCCGAAAAAAATAGCAAAAAAATTCAAAAAATTAGAGAACAACTTTTCGGCATTATTTTTTGCCAAATTGGGGATGAGACAGGCTGAGAAAGAGAGAAAATAATTTAACACTCGAATTCCGCTCATACTCGACTCGGGGGAGAAAATTCCAAAAATAAATAGCAAAAAAATTCAAAAAATTTAAAACCAACTTTACGGAGTTATTTTTAGCCAAAACGGGATGAGATAGGATGAGATAGGCGGAGAACGAGATAAAAGAATTTTAGACCCGAATTCCGTTCAAACTCGACCCGGGGGAAAAATTCCGAAAGAAAGTGCAAAAAAATTCAAAAAATTTAAAAACAACTTTCCGGCGTTATTTTTAGCAAAAACGGGATGAGATAGGATGAGATAAGCCGAGAAAGAGGTAAAAGAATTTTAGACCCGAATTCCGCTCATACTCGACCCGGGGGAGAAAATTCCTAAAGAAAATGCAAAAAAATTTAAAAAATTAAAAATCTTTTTTCTGGCGTTATTTTTAGCCAAAACGGGATGAGATAGGATGAGATGGGGCCGAGAAAGAAATAAAAGTATTTTAGACCCGAATTCCGCTCATACTCGACCCGGGGGAGCAAATTTGAAAAAAAAATAGAAAAAAATTCAAAAAATTAAAAAACAACTTTCCGACATTATTTTCAGCCAAAACGTGATGAGATAGGCCGAGAAAGAGATAACAGAGTTTTAGACCCGAATTCCGCTCATACTCGACCCGGGGGAGAAAATTCCTAAAGAAAATGCAATAAAATTCAAAAAATTAAAAAACATCTTTCTGGCGTTATTTTTAACCAAAACGAGATGAGATAGGATGAGATAGGCCGAGAAAGAGACAAAAGAATTTTAGACCCGAATACCGATCATACTCGACCCGGGGGAGAAAATTCCGAAAAATAATAGCAAAAACATTTAAAAAATTAAAAAACAACTTTCCGGCGTTATTTTTAGCCAAAACGGGATGAGATTGGATGAGATAGGCCGAGAAAGAAATAAAAGTATTTTAGACCCGAATTCCGCTCATACTCGACCCGGGGGAGAAAATATGAAAAAAAAAAAAGAAAAAAATTCAAAAAATTAAAAAACAACTTTCCGACATTATTTTCAGCCAAAACGAGATGAGATAGGCCGAGAAAGAGATAAAAGAATTTTAGACCCGAATTCCGCTCATACTCGACCCGGATTAGAAAATTCCTAAAGAAAATGCAAAAAAATTCAAAAAACATCTTTCTGGCATTATTTTTAGCCAAAACGAGATGAGATAGGATGAGATAGGCCGAGAAAGAGATAAAAGAATTTTAGATCCGAATTCCGCTCATACTCGACCCGGGGGAGAAAATTCCTAAAAATAATAGCAAAAACATTTAAAAAATTAAAAAACAACTTTCCGGCGTTATTTTTAGCCCAAACTCCGAGATAGGATGAGATTGTCCGAGAAAGAGATAAAAGAATTTTGAACCCAAATTCCGATCATACTCGACCCGGGGGAGAAAATTCAGTGAGAAAATGCAAAAAAATTGAAAAAATTTAAAAACAACTTTCCGTCGTTATTTTTGGCAAAAACGGAATGAGATAGGTTGAGATAGGCCGAGAAAGAGATAAAAGTATTTTAGACCCGAATTCCGCTCATACTCGACCCGAGGGAGAAAATATGAAAAAAAAATAGAAAAAAATTCAAAAAATTAAAAAACAACTTTCCGACATTATTTTCAGCCAAAACGTGATGAGATAGGCCGAGAAAGAGATAAAAGAATTTTAGACCCGAATTCCGCTCATACTAGACCCGGGGGAGAAAATTCCTAAAGAAAATGCAAAAAAAATTCAAAAAATTAAAAAACATCTTTCTGGCGTTATTTTTAGCCAAAACGAGATGAGATAGGATGAGATAGGCTGAGAAAGAGATAAAAGAATTTTAGACCCGAATTCCACTCATACTCGACCCGAGGGAGAAAATTCCGAAAAATAATAGCAAAAACATTTGAAAAATTAAAAAACAACTTTCCGGCGTTATTTTTAGCCCAAACGGGATGAGATAGGATGAGATAGGCCGAGAAAGAGATAAAAGAATTTTAAACCCGAATTCTGATCATACTCGACCCGGGGGAGCAAATTCCGAAAAAAAAATAGCAAAAAAATTCAAAAAATTAAAAAACAACTTTCCGTGGATATTTTTAGCCAAAACGTGATGAGATAGTATGAGATAGAGATAAAAGAATTTTAGACCCGAATTCCGTTCATAATCGACCCGGGGGAGAAAATTCCGAGAGAAAATGCAAAAAAATTCAAAAAATTAAAAATCTTTTTTCTGGCGTTATTTTTAGCCAAAACGGGATGAGATAGGATGAGATGGGCCGAGAAAGAAATAAAAGTATTTTAGACCCGAATTCCGCTCATATTCGACCCGGGGGAGCAAATTTGAAAAAAAAATAGAAAAAAATTCAAAAAATTAAAAAACAACTTTCCGACATTATTTTCAGCCAAAACGTGATTAGATAGGCCGAGAGAGAGATAAAAGAATTTTAGACCCGAATTCCGCTCATACTCGACCCGGGGGAGAAAATTCTAAAGAAAATGCAATAAAATTCAAAAAATTAAAAAACATCTTTCTGGCGTTATTTTTAGCCAAAACGAGATGAGATAGGATGAGATAGGCCGAGAAAGAGACAAAAGAATTTTAGACCCGAATACCGATCATACTCGACCCGGGGGAGAAAATTCCGAAAAATAATAGCAAAAACATTTAAAAAATTAAAAAACAACTTTCCGGCGTTATTTTTAGCCAAAACGGGATGAGATAGGATGAGATAGGCCGAGAAAGAAATAAAAGTATTTTAGACCCGAATTCCGCTCATACTCGACCCGGGGGAGAAAATATGAAAAAAAAAATAGAAAAAAATTCAAAAAATTAAAAAACAACTTTCCGACATTATTTTCAGCCAAAACGAGATGAGATAGGCCGAGAAAGAGATAAAAGAATTTTAGACCCGAATTCCGCTCATACTCGACCCGGAGTAGAAAATTCCTAAAGAAAATGCAAAAAAATTAAAAAAATTAAAAAAACATCTTTCTGGCATTATTTTTAGCCAAAACGAGATGAGATAGGATGAGATAGGCCGAGAAAGAGAAAAAAGAATTTTAGACCCGAATTCCGCTCATACTCGACCCGGGGGAGAAAATTCCTAAAAATAATAGCAAAAACATTTAAAAAATTAAAAAACAACTTTCCGGCGTTATTTTTAGCCCAAACTCCGAGATAGGATGAGATTGGCCGAGAAAGAGATAAAACAATTTTGAACCCAAATTCCGATCATACTCGACCCGGGGGAGCAAATTCCGAAAAAAAAATAGCAAAAAAATTCAAAAAACTAAAAAACAACTTTCCGGGGATATTTTTAGCCAAAACGTGATGAGATAGTATGAGATAGAGATAAAAGAATTTTAGACCCGGATTCCGTTCATACTCGACCCGGGGGAGAAAATTCAGTGAGAAAATGCAAAAAAATTGAAAAAATTTAAAAACAACTTTCCGTCGTTATTTTTGGCAAAAACGGAATGAGATAGGTTGAGATAGGCCGAGAAAGAGATAAAAGAATTTTAGATCCGAATTCCGCTCATTCTCGACCCGGGGGTGCAAATTCCGAAAAAAAATAGCAAAAAAATTCAAAAAATTAGAGAACAACTTTTCGGCATTTTTTTTTGCCAAATTGGGGATGAGACAGGCTTAGAAAGAGAGAAAATAATTAAACACCTGAATTCCGCTCATACTCGACCCGGGGGAGAAAATTCCAAAAAAAAAATAGCAAAAAAATTCAAAAAATTAAAAAACAACTTTCCGGCGTTATTTTTAGCCAAAGCGGGATGAGATAGGCCGAGAAAGAAATAAAAGTATTTTAGACCCGAATTCCGTTCATACTCGACCCGGGGGAGAAAATTCCGAGAGAAAATGCAAAAAAATTGATAAAATTTAAAAACAACTTTCCGTCGTTATTTTTGGCAAAAACGGAATGAGATAGGTTGAGATAGGCCGAGAAAGAGATAAAAGAATTTTAGATCCGAATTCCGCCCATTCTCGACCCGAGGGTGCAAATTCCGAAAAAAAATAGCAAAAAAATTCAAAAAATTAGAGAACAACTTTTCGGCATTATTTTTTGCCAAATTGGGGATGAGACAGGCTGAGAAAGAGAGAAAATAATTTAACACCTGAATTCCGCTCATACTCGACCCGGGGGAGAAACATCCAAAAAAGAAATAGCAAAAAAATTCAAAAAATTAAAAAACAACTTTCCGGCGTTATTTTTAGCCAAAGCGGGGTGAGATAGGATGAGATAGGCCGAGAAAGAAATGAAAGTGTTTTAGACCCGAATTCCGTTCATACTCGACCCGGGGGAGAAAATTCCGAAAGAAAATGCAAAAATATTCAAAACATTTAAAAACAACTTTCCGTCATTATCTTTAGCAAAAACGGAATGAGATAGGTTTAGATAGGCCGATAAAGAGATAAAAGAATTTTAGACCCGAATTCCGCTCATTCTCGACCCGGGGGAGCAAATTCCGAAAAAAATAGCAAAAAAATTCAAAAAATTAGAGAACAACTTTTCGGCATTATTTTTTGCCAAATTGGGGATGAGACAGGCTGAGAAAGAGAGAAAATAATTTAACACTCGAATTCCGCTCATACTCGACTCGGGGGAGAAAATTCCAAAAACAAATAGCAAAAAAATTCAAAAAATTTAAAACCAACTTTACGGAGTTATTTTTAGCCAAAACGGGATGAGATAGGATGAGATAGGCGGAGAACGAGATAAAAGAATTTTAGACCCGAATTCCGTTCAAACTCGACCCGGGGGAAAAATTCCGAAAGAAAGTGCAAAAAAATTCAAAAAATATAAAAACAACTTTCCGGCGTTATTTTTAGCAAAAACGGGATGAGATAGGATGAGATAAGCCGAGAAAGAGGTAAAAGAATTTTAGACCCGAATTCCGCTCATACTCGACCCGGGGGAGAAAATTCCTAAAGAAAATGCAAAAAAATTCAAAAAATTAAAAATCTTTTTTCTGGCGTTATTTTTAGCCAAAACGGGATGAGATAGGATGAGATGGGCCGAGAAAGAAATAAAAGTATTTTAGACCTGAATTCCGCTCATATTCGACCCGGGGGAGCAAATTTGAAAAAAAAATAGAAAAAAATTCAAAAAATTAAAAAACAACTTTCCGACATTATTTTCAGCCAAAACGTGATGAGATAGGCCGAGAAAGAGATAAAAGAATTTTAGACCCAAATTCCGCTCATACTCGACCCGGGGGAGAAAATTCTAAAGAAAATGCAATAAAAATCAAAAAATTAAAAAACATCTTTCTGGCGTTATTTTTAGCCAGAACGAGATGAGATAGGATGAGATAGGCCGAGAAAGAGACAAAAGAATTTTAGACCCGAATACCGATCATACTCGACCCGGGCGAGAAAATTCCGAAAAATAATAGCAAAAACATTTAAAAAATTAAAAAACAACTTTCTGGCGTTATTTTTAGCCAAAACGGGATGAGATAGGATGAGATAGGCCGAGAAAGAAATAAAAGTATTTTAGACCCGAATTCCGCTCATACTCGACCCGGGGGAGAAAATATGAAAAAAAAAGTAGAAAAAAATTCAAAAAATTAAAAAACAACTTTTCGACATTAGTTTCAGCCAAAACGAGATGAGATAGGCCGAGAAAGAGATAAAAGAATTTTAGACCTGAATTCCGCTCATACTCGACCCGGAGTAGAAAATTCCTAAAGAGAATGCAAAAAAATTCAAAAAATTAAAAAAACATCTTTCTGGCATTATTTTTAGCCAAAACGAGATGAGATAGGATGAGATAGGCCGAGAAAGAGATAAAAGAATTTTAGACCCGAATTCCGCTCATACTCGACCCGGGGGAGAAAATTCCTAAAGAAAATGCAAAAAAATTCAAAAAATTAAAAATCTTTTTTCTGGCGTTATTTTTAGCCAAAACGGGATGAGATAGGATGAGATGGGCCGAGAAAGAAATAAAAGTATTTTAGACCCGAATTCCGCTCATATTCGACCCGGGGGAGCAAATTTGAAAAAAAAATAGAAAAAAATTCAAAAAATTAAAAAACAACTTTCCGACATTATTTTCAGCTAGAACGTGATGAGATAGGCCGAGAAAGAGATAAAAGAATTTTAGACCCGAATTCCGCTCATACTCGACCCGGGGGAGAAAATTCCTAAAGAAAATGCAATAAAATTCAAAAAATTAAAAAACATCTTTCTGGCGTTATTTTTAGCCAAAACGAGATGAGATAGGATGAGATAGGCCGAGAAAGAGACAAAAGAATTTTAGACCCGAATACCGATCATACTCGACCCGGGGGAGAAAATTCCGAAAAATAATAGCAAAAACATTTAAAAAATTAAAAAACAACTTTCCAGCGTTATTTTTAGCCAAAACGGGATGAGATAGGATGAGATAGGCCGAGAAAGAAATAAAAGTATTTTAGACCCGAATTCCGCTCATACTCGACCCGGGGGAGAAAATATGAAAAAAAAAGTAGAAAAAAATTCAAAAAATTAAAAAACAACTTTCCGACATTATTTTCAGCCAAAACGAGATGAGATAGGCCGAGAAAGAGATAAAAGAATTTTAGACCCGAATTCCGCTCATACTCGACCCGGAGTAGAAAATTCCTAAAGAAAATGCAAAAAAATTCAAAAAATTAAAAAAACATCTTTCTGGCATTATTTTTAGCCAAAACGAGATGAGATAGGATGAGATAGGCCGAGAAAGAGATAAAAGAATTTTAGACCCAAATTCCGCTCATACTCGACCCGGGGGAGAAAATTCCTAAAGAAAATGCAAAAAAATTCAAAAAATTAAAAATCTTTTTTCTGGCGTTATTTTTTGCCAAAACGGGATGAGATAGGATGAGATGGGCCGAGAAAGAAATAAAAGTATTTTAGACCCGAATTCCGCTCATATTCGACCCGGGGGAGCAAATTTGAAAAAAAAATAGAAAAAAATTCAAAAAATTAAAAAACAACTTTCCGACATTATTTTCAGCCAGAACGTGATGAGATAGGCCGAGAAAGAGATAAAAGAATTTTAGACCCGAATTCCGCTCATACTCGACCCGGGGGAGAAAATTCCTAAAGAAAATGCAATAAAATTCAAAAAATTAAAAAACATCTTTCTGGCGTTATTTTTAGCCAAAACGAGATGAGATAGGATGAGATAGGCCGAGAAAGAGACAAAAGAATTTTAGACCCGAATACCGACCATACTCGACCCGGGGGAGAAAATTCCGAAAAATAATAGCAAAAACATTTAAAAAATTAAAAAACAACTTTCCGGCGTTATTTTTAGCCAAAACGGGATGAGATAGGATGAGATAGGCCGAGAAAGAAATAAAAGTATTTTAGACCCGAATTCCGCTCATACTCGACCCGGGGGAGAAAATATGAAAAAAAAAAGTAGAAAAAAATTCAAAAAATTAAAAAACAACTTTCCGACATTATTTTCAGCCAAAACGAGATGAGATAGGCCGAGAAAGAGATAAAAGAATTTTAGACCCGAATTCCGCTCATACTCGACTCGGAGTAGAAAATTCCTAAAGAAAATGCAAAAAAATTCAAAAAATTAAAAAAACATCTTTCTGGCATTATTTTTAGCCAAAACGAGATGAGATAGGATGAGATAGGCCGAGAAAGAGATAAAAGAATTTTAGACCCGAAATCCGCTCATACTCGACCCGGGGGAGAAAATTCCTCAAAATAATAGCGAAAACATTTAAAAAATTAAAAAACAACTTTCCGGCGTTATTTTTAGCCCAAACTCCGAGATAGGATGAGATTGGCCGAGAAAGAGATAAAACAATTTTGAACCCAAATTCCGATCATACTCGACCCGGGGGAGCAAATTCCGAAAAAAAAATAGCAAAAAAATTCAAAAAACTAAAAAACAACTTTCCGGGGGATATTTTTAGCCAAAACGTGATGAGATAGTATGAGATAGAGATAAAAGAATTTTAGACCCGGATTCCGTTCATACTCGACCCGGGGGAGAAAATTCAGTGAGAAAATGCAAAAAAATTGAAAAAATTTAAAAACAACTTTCCGTCGTTATTTTTGGCAAAAACGGAATGAGATAGGTTGAGATAGGCCGAGAAAGAGATAAAAGTATTTTAGACCCGAATTCCGCTCATACTCGACCCGAGGGAGAAAATATGTAAAAAAAATAGAAAAAAATTCAAAAAATTAAAAAACAACTTTCCGACATTATTTTCAGCCAAAACGTGATGAGATAGGCCGAGAAAGAGATAAAAGAATTTTAGACCCGAATTCCGCTCATACTAGACCCGGGGGAGAAAATTCCTAAAGAAAATGCAAAAAAATTCAAAAAATTAAAAAACATCTTTCTGGCGTTATTTTTAGCCAAAACGAGATGAGATAGGATGAGATAGGCTGAGAAAGAGATAAAAGAATTTTAGACCCGAATTCCACTCATACTCGACCCGAGGGAGAAAATTCCGAAAAATAATAGCAAAAACATTTAAAAAATTAAAAAACAACTTTCCGGCGTTATATTTAGCCCAAACGGGATGAGATAGGATTAGATAGGCCGAGAAAGAGATAAAAGAATTTTAAACCCGAATTCCGATCATACTCGACCCGGGGGAGCAAATTCCGAAAAAAAAATAGCAAAAAAATTCAAAAAATTAAAAAACAACTTTCCGTGGATATTTTTAGCCAAAACGTGATGATATAGTATGAGATAGAGATAAAAGAATTTTAGACCCGAATTCCGTTCATAATCGACCCGGGGGAGAAAATTCCGAGAGAAAATGCAAAAAAATTCAAAAAATTAAAAAACAACTTTCCGTCGTTATTTTTAGCAAAAACGGAATGATATAGGTTGAGATAGGCCGAGAAAGAGATAAAAGAATTTTAGATCCGAATTCCGCACATTCTCGACCCGGGGGTGCAAATTCCGAAAAAAAAATAGCAAAAAAATTCAAAAAATTAGGTGAACAACTTTTCGGCATTATTTTTTGCCAAATTGGGGATGAGACAGGCTTAGAAAGAGAGAAAATAATTAAACACCTGAATTCCGCTCATACTCGACCCGGGGGAGAAAATTCCAAAAAAAAAATAGCAAAAAAATTCAAAAAATTAAAAAACAACTTTCCGGCGTTATTTTTAGCCAAAGCGGGATGAGATAGGCCGAGAAAGAAATAAAAGTATTTTAGACCCGAATTCCTTTCATACTCGACCCGGGGGAGAAAATTCCGAGAGAAAATGCAAAAAAATTCAAAAAATTTAAAAACAACTTTCCGTCGTTATTTTTAGCAAAAAAGGAATGAGATAGGTTGAGATAGGCCGAGAAAGAGATAAAAGTATTTTAGACCCGAATTCCGCTCATACTCGACCCGAGTGAGAAAATATGAAAAAAAAATAGAAAAAAATTCAAAAAATTAACAAAACAACTTACCGACATTATTTTCAGCCAAAACGTGATGAGATAGGCCGAGAAAGAGATAACAGAATTTTAGACCCGAATTCCGCTCATACAAGACCCGGGGGAGAAAATTCCTAAAGAAAATGCAAAAAAATTCAAAAAATTAAAAAACATCTTTCTGGCGTTATTTTTAGCCAAAACGAGATGAGATAGGATGAGATAGGCTGAGAAAGAGATAAAAGAATTTTAGACCCGAATTCCGCTCATACTCGACCCGGGGGAGAAAATTCCTAAAAATAATAGCAAAAACATTTACAAATTAAAAAACAACTTTCCGGCGTTATTTTTGGCCCAAACTCCGAGATAGGATGAGATTGGCCGAGAAAGAGATAAAAGAATTTTAAACCCAAATTCCGATCATACTCGACCCGGGGGAGCAAATTCCGAAAAAAAAAATAGCAAAAAAATTCAAAAAACTAAAAAACAACTTTCCGGGGATATTTTTAGCCAAAACGTGATGAGATAGTATGAGATAGAGATAAAAGAATTTTAGACCCGGATTCCGTTCATACACGACCCGGGGGAGAAAATTCAGTGAGAAAATGCAAAAAAATTCAAAAAATTTAAAAACAACTTTCCGTCGTTATTTTTAGCAAAAACGGAATGAGATAGGTTGAGATAGGCCGAGAAAGAGATAAAAGTATTTTAGACCCGAATTCCGCTCATACTCGACCCGAGGGAGAAAATATGAAAAAAAAATAGAAAAAAATTCAAAAAATTAAAAAACAACTTTCCGACATTATTTTCTGCCAAAACGTGATGAGATAGGCCGAGAAAGAGATAAAAGAATTTTAGACCCGAATTCCGCTCATACTAGACCCGGGGGAGAAAATTCCTAAAGAAAATGCAAAAAAATTCAAAAAATTAAAAAACATCTTTCTGGCGTTATTTTTAGCCAAAACGAGATGAGATAGGATGAGATAGGCTGAGAAAGAGATAAAAGAATTTTAGACCCGAATTCCCCTCATACTCGACCCGAGGGAGAAAATTCCGAAATATAATAGCAAAAACATTTAAAAAATTAAAAAACAACTTTCCGGCGTTATTTTTAGCCTAAACGGGATGAGATAGGATGAGATAGGCCGAGAAAGAGATAAAAGAATTTTAAACCCGAATTCCGATCATACTCGACCCGGGGGAGCAAATTCCGAAAAAAAAATAGCAAAAAAATTCAAAAAATTAAAAAACAACTTTCCGTGGATATTTTTAGCCAAAACGTGATGATATAGTATGAGATAGAGATAAAAGAATTTTAGACCCGAATTCCGTTCATAATCGACCCGGGGGGAGAAAATTCCGAGAGAAAATGCAAAAAAATTCAAAAAATTTAAAAACAACTTTCCGTCGTTATTTTTATCAAAAACGGAATGAGATAGGTTGAGATAGGCCGAGAAATAGATAAAAGAATTTTAGATCCGAATTCCGCTCATTCTTGACCCGGGGGTGCAAATTCCGAAAAAAAATAGCAAAAAAATTCAAAAAATTAGAGAACAACTTTTCGGCATTATTTTTTGCCAAATTGGGGATGAGATAGGCTTAGAAAGAGAGAAAATAATTAAACACCTGAATTCCGCTCATATTCGACCCGGGGGAGAAAATTCCAAAAAAAAAAATAGCAAAAAAATTCAAAAAATTAAAAAACAACTTTCCGGCGTTATTTTTAGCCAAAGCGGGATGAGATAGGCCGAGAAAGAAATAAAAGTATTTTAGACCCGAATTCCGTTCATACTCGACTCGGGGGAGAAAATTCTGAGAGAAAATGCAAAAAAATTGAAAAAATTTAAAAACAACTTTCCTTCGTTATTTTTGGCAAAAACGGAATGAGATAGGTTGAGATAGGCCGATAAAGAGATAAAAGAATTTTAGACCCGAATTCCGCTCATTCTCGACCCGGGGGAGCAAATTCCGAAAAAAAAATAGCAAAAAAATTCAAAAAATTAGAGAACGGCTTTTCAGCATTATTTTTTGCCAAATTGGGGATGAGAGAGGCTGAGAAAGAGAGAAAATAATTTAACACCTGAATTCCGCTCATACTCGACCCGGGGGAGAAAATTCCAAAAAACAAATAGCAAAAAAATTCAAAAAATTAAAAAACAACTTTCCGGCGTTATTTTTAGCCAAAGCGGGGGTGAGATAGGATGAGATAGGCCGAGAAAGAAATAAAAGTGTTTTAGACCCGAATTCCGTTCATACTCGACCCGGGGGAGAAAATTCCGAGAGAAAATGCAAAAAAATTGAAAAAATTTAAAAACAACTTTCCGTCGTTATTTTTGGCAAAAACGGAATGAGATAGGTTGAGATAGGCCGAGAAAGAGATAAAAGAATTTTAGACCCGAATTCCGCTCATTCTCGACCCGAGGGTGCAAATTCCGTAAAAAAATAGCAAAAAAATTCAAAAAATTAGAGAACAACTTTTCGGCATTATTTTTTGCCAAATTGGGGATGAGACAGGCTGAGAAAGAGAGAAAATAATTTAACACCTGAATTCCGCTCATACTCGACCCGGGGGAGAAAATTCCAAAAAACAAATAGCAAAAAAATTCAAAAAATTAAAAAACAACTTTCCGGCGTTATTTTTAGCCAAAGCGGGGTGAGATAGGATGAGATAGGCCGAGAAAGAAATAAAAGTGTTTTAGACCCGAATTCCGTTCATACTCGACCCGGGGGGAGAAAATTCCGAAAGAAAATGCAAAAATATTCAAAACATTTAAAAACAACTTTCCGTCGTTATCTTTAGCAAAAACGGAATGAGATAGGTTTAGATAGGCCGATAAAGAGATAAAAGAATTTTAGACCCGAATTCCGCTCATTCTCGACCCGGGGGAGCAAATTCCGATAAAAATAGCAAAAAAATTCAAAAAATTAGAGAACAACTTTTCGGCATTATTTTTTGCCAAATTGGGGATGAGACAGGCTGAGAAAGAGAGAAAATAATTTAACACTCGAATTCCGCTCATACTCGACTCGGGGGAGAAAATTCCAAAAAAAATAGCAAAAAAATTCAAAAAATTTAAAACCAACTTTACGGAGTTATTTTTAGCCAAAACGGGATGAGATAGGATGAGATAGGCGGAGAACGAGATAAAAGAATTTTAGTCCCGAATTCCGTTCAAACTCGACCCGGGGGAAAAATTCCGAAAGAAAGTGCAAAAAAATTTAAAAAATTTAAAAACAACTTTCCGGCGTTATTTTTAGCAAAAACGGGATGAGATAGGATGAGATAAGCCGAGAAAGAGGTAAAAGAATTTTAGACCCGAATTCCGCTCATACTCGACCCGGGGGAGAAAATTCCTAAAGAAAATGCAAAAAAATTCAAAAAATTAAAAATCTTTTTTCTGGCGTTATTTTTAGCCAAAACGGGATGAGATAGGATGAGATGGGCTGAGAAAGAAATAAAAGTATTTTAGACCCGAATTCCGCTCATATTCGACCCGGGGGAGCAAATTTGAAAAAAAAATAGAAAAAAATTCAAAAAATTAAAAAACAACTTTCCGACATTATTTTCAGCCAAAACGTGATGAGATAGGCCGAGAAAGAGATAAAAGAATTTTAGACCCAAATTCCGCTCATACTCGACCCGGGGGAGAAAATTCTAAAGAAAATGCAATAAAAATCAAAAAATTAAAAAACATCTTTCTGGCGTTATTTTTAGCCAAAACGAGATGAGATAGGATGAGATAGGCTGAGAAAGAGACAAAAGAATTTTAGACCCGAATACCGATCATACTCGACCCGGGGGAGAAAATTCCGAAAAATAATAGCAAAAACATTTAAAAAATTAAAAAACAACTTTCCGGCGTTATTTTTAGCCAAAACGGGATGAGATAGGATGAGATAGGCCGAGAAAGAAATAAAAGTATTTTAGACCCGAATTCCGCTCATACTCGACCCGGGGGAGAAAATATGAAAAAAAAAATAGAAAAAAATTCAAAAAATTAAAAAACAACTTTCCGACATTATTTTCAGCCAAAACGAGATGAGATAGGCCGAGAAAGAGATAAAAGAATTTTAGACCCGAATTCCGCTCATACTCGACCCGGAGTAGAAAATTCCTAAAGAAAATGCAAAAAAATTAAAAAAAATTAAAAAAACATCTTTCTGGCATTATTTTTAGCCAAAACGAGATGAGATAGGATGAGATAGGCCGAGAAAGAGATAAAAGAATTTTAGACCCGAATTCCGCTCATACTCGACCCGGGGGAGAAAATTCCTAAAGAAAATGCAAAAAAATTCAAAAAATTAAAAATCTTTTTTCTGGCGTTATTTTTAGCCAAAACGGGATGAGATAGGATGAGATGGGGCCGAGAAAGAAATAAAAGTATTTTAGACCCGAATTCCGCTCATATTCGACCCGGGGGAGCAAATTTGAAAAAAAAATAGAAAAAAATTCAAAAAATTAAAAAACAACTTTCCGACATTATTTTCAGCCAGAACGTGATGAGATAGGCCGAGAAAGAGATAAAAGAATTTTAGACCCGAATTCCGCTCATACTCGACCCGGGGGAGAAAATTCCTAAAGAAAATGCAATAAAATTCAAAAAATTAAAAAACATCTTTCTGGCGTTATTTTTAGCCAAAACGAGATGAGATAGGATGAGATAGGCCGAGAAAGAGACAAAAGAATTTTAGACCCGAATACCGATCATACTCGACCCGGGGGAGAAAATTCCGAAAAATAATAGCAAAAACATTTAAAAAATTAAAAAACAACTTTCCGGCGTTATTTTTAGCCAAAACGGGATGAGATAGGATGAGATAGGCCGAGAAAGAAATAAAAGTATTTTAGACCCGAATTCCGCTCATACTCGACCCGGGGGAGAAAATATGAAAAAAAAAGTAGAAAAAAATTCAAAAAATTAAAAAACAACTTTCCGACATTATTTTCAGCCAAAACGAGATGAGATAGGCCGAGAAAGAGATAAAAGAATTTTAGACCCGAATTCCGCTCATACTCGACCCGGAGTAGAAAATTCCTAAAGAAAATGCAAAAAAATTCAAAAAATTAAAAAAACATCTTTCTGGCATTATTTTTAGCCAAAACGAGATGAGATAGGATGAGATAGGCCGAGAAAGAGATAAAAGAATTTTAGACCCGAATTCCGCTCATACTCGACCCGGGGGAGAAAATTCCTAAAAATAATAGCAAAAACATTTAAAAAATTAAAAAACAACTTTCCGGCGTTATTTTTAGCCCAAACTCCGAGATAGGATGAGATTGGCCGAGAAAGAGATAAAACAATTTTGAACCCAAATTCCGATCATACTCGACCCGGGGGAGCAAATTCCGAAAAAAAAATAGTAAAAAAATTCAAAAAACTAAAAAACAACTTTCCGGGGATATTTTTAGCCAAAACGTGATGAGATAGTATGAGATAGAGATAAAAGAATTTTAGACCCGGATTCCGTTCATACTCGACCCGGGGGAGAAAATTCAGTGAGAAAATGCAAAAAAATTTAAAAAATTTAAAAACAACTTTCCGTCGTTATTTTTGGCAAAAACGGAATGAGATAGGTTGAGATAGGCCGAGAAAGAGATAAAAGTATTTTAGACCCGAATTCCGCTCATACTCGACCCGAGGGAGAAAATATGAAAAAAAAATAGAAAAAAATTCAAAAAATTAAAAAACAACTTTCCGACATTATTTTCAGCCAAAACGTGATGAGATAGGCCGAGAAAGAGATAAAAGAATTTTAGACCCGAATTCCGCTCATACTAGACCCGGGGGAGAAAATTCCTAAAGAAAATGCAAAAAAATTCAAAAAATTAAAAAACATCTTTCTGGCGTTATTTTTAGCCAAAACGAGATGAGATAGGATGAGATAGGCTGAGAAAGAGATAAAAGAATTTTAGACCCGAATTCCACTCATACTCGACCCGAGGGAGAAAATTCCGAAAAATAATAGCAAAAACATTTAAAAAATTAAAAAACAACTTTCCGGCGTTATATTTAGCCCAAACGGGATGAGATAGGATGAGATAGGCCGAGAAAGAGATAAAAGAATTTTAAACCCGAATTCCGATCATACTCGACCCGGGGGAGCAAATTCCGAAAAAAAAAATAGCAAAAAAATTCAAAAAATTAAAAAACAACTTTCCGTGGATATTTTTAGCCAAAACGTGATGATATAGTATGAGATAGAGATAAAAGAATTTTAGACCCGAATTCCGTTCATAATCGACCCGGGGGAGAAAATTCCGAGAGAAAATGCAAAAAAATTCAAAAAATTAAAAAACAACTTTCCGTCGTTATTTTTAGAAAAAACGGAATGAGATAGGTTGAGATAGGCCGAGAAAGAGATAAAAGAATTTTAGATCCGAATTCCGCTCATTCTCGACCCGGGGGTGCAAATTCCGAAAAAAAATAGCAAAAAAATTCAAAAAATTAGAGAACAACTTTTCGGCATTATTTTTTGCCAAATTGGGGATGAGACAGGCTTAGAAAGAGAGAAAATAATTAAACACCTGAATTCCGCTCATACTCGACCCGGGGGAGAAAATTCCAAAAAAAAAATAGCAAAAAAATTCAAAAAATTAAAAAACAACTTTCCGGCGTTATTTTTAGCCAAAGCGGGATGAGATAGGCCGAGAAAGAAATAAAAGTATTTTAGACCCGAATTCCGTTCATACTCGACCTGGGGGAGAAAATTCCGAGAGAAAATGCAAAAAAATTCAAAAAATTTAAAAACAACTTTCCGTCGTTATTTTTAGCAAAAAAGGAATGAGATAGGTTGAGATAGGCCGAGAACGAGATAAAAGTATTTTAGACCCGAATTCCGCTCATACTCGACCCGAGTGAGAAAATATGAAAAAAAAAAATAGAAAAAAATTCAAAAAATTAAAAAACAACTTTCCGACATTATTTTCAGCCAAAACGTGATGAGATAGGCCGAGAAAGAGATAACAGAATTTTAGACCCGAATTCCGCTCATACTAGACCCGGGGGAGAAAATTCCTAAAGAAAAGGCAAAAAAATTCAAAAAATTAAAAAACATCTTTCTGGCGTTATTTTTAGGCAAAACGAGATGAGATAGGATGAGATAGGCTGAGAAAGAGATAAAAGAATTTTAAACCCGAATTCCGATCATACTCGACCCGGGGGAGCAAATTCCGAAAAAAAAATAGCAAAAAAATTCAAAAAATTAAAAAACAACTTTCCGTGGATATTTTTAGCCAAAACGTGATGATATAGTATGAGATAGAGATAAAAGAATTTTAGACCCGAATTCCGTTCATAATCGACCCGGGGGAGAAAATTCCGAGAGAAAATGCAAAAAAATTCAAAAAATTAAAAAACAACTTTCCGTCGTTATTTTTAGAAAAAACGGAATGAGATAGGTTGAGATAGGCCGAGAAAGAGATAAAAGAATTTTAGATCCGAATTCCGCTCATTCTCGACCCGGGGGTGCAAATTCCGAAAAAAAATAGCAAAAAAATTCAAAAAATTAGAGAACAACTTTTCGGCATTATTTTTTGCCAAATTGGGGATGAGACAGGCTTAGAAAGAGAGAAAATAATTAAACACCTGAATTCCGCTCATACTCGACCCGGGGGAGAAAATTCCCAAAAAAAAAATAGCAAAAAAATTCAAAAAATTAAAAAACAACTTTCCGGCGTTATTTTTAGCCAAAGCGGGATGAGATAGGCCGAGAAAGAAATAAAAGTATTTTAGACCCGAATTCCGTTCATACTCGACCTGGGGGAGAAAATTCCGAGAGAAAATGCAAAAAAATTCAAAAAATTTAAAAACAACTTTCCGTCGTTATTTTTAGCAAAAAAGGAATGAGATAGGTTGAGATAGGCCGAGAACGAGAGTAAAAGTATTTTAGACCCGAATTCCGCTCATACTCGACCCCGAGTGAGAAAATATGAAAAAAAAAAATAGAAAAAAATTCAAAAAATTAAAAAACAACTTTCCGACATTATTTTCAGCCAAAACGTGATGAGATAGGCCGAGAAAGAGATAACAGAATTTTAGACCCGAATTCCGCTCATACTAGACCCGGGGGAGAAAATTCCTAAAGAAAAGGCAAAAAAATTCAAAAAATTAAAAAACATCTTTCTGGCGTTATTTTTAGGCAAAACGAGATGAGATAGGATGAGATAGGCTGAGAAAGAGATTAAAAGAATTTTAGACCCGAATTCCGCTCATACTCGACCCGGGGGAGAAAATTCCTAAAAATAATAGCAAAAACATTTACAAATTAAAAAACAACTTTCCGGCGTTATTTTTAGCCCAAACTCCGAGATAGGATGAGATTGGCCGAGAAAGAGATAAAAGAATTTTAAACCCAAATTCCGATCATACTCGACCCGGGGGAGCAAATTCCGGAAAAAAAAAATAGCAAAAAATTCAAAAAACTAAAAAACAACTTTCCGGGGATATTTTTTAGCCAAAACGTGATGAGATAGTATGAGATAGAGATAAAAGAATTTTAGACCCGGATTCCGTTCATACACGACCCGGTGGAGAAAATTCAGTGAGAAAAATGCAAAAAAATTGAAAAAATTTAAAAACAACTTTCCGTCGTTATTTTTAGCAAAAACGGAATGAGATAGGTTGAGATAGGCCGAGAAAGAGATAAAAGTATTTTAGACCCGAATTCCGCTCATACTCGACCCGAGGGAGAAAATATGAAAAAAAAATAGAAAAAAATTCAAAAAATTAAAAAACAACTTTCCGACATTATTTTCTGCCAAAACGTGATGAGATAGGCCGAGAGAAGAGATAAAAGAATTTTAGACCCGAATTCCGCTCATACTAGACCCGGGGGAGAAAAATTCCTAAAGAAAATGCAAAAAAAATTCAAAAAATTAAAAAACATCTTTCTGGCGTTATTTTTAGCCAAAACGAGATGAGATAGAATGAGATAGGCTGAGAAAGAGATAAAAGAATTTTAGACCCGAATTCCACTCATACTCGACCCGAGGGAGAAAATTCCGAAAAATAATAGCAAAAACATTTAAAAAATTAAAAAACAACTTTCTGGCGTTATTTTTAGCCCAAACGGGATGAGATAGGATGAGATAGGCCGAGAAAGAGATAAAAGAATTTTAAACCCGAATTCCGATCATACTCGACCCGGGGGAGCAAATTCCGAAAAAAAAATAGCAAAAAAAATTCAAAAAAATTAAAAAACAACTTTCCATGGATATTTTTAGCCAAAACGTGATGAGATAGTATGAGATAGAGATAAAAGAATTTTAGACCCGAATTCCGTTCATAATCGACCCGGGGGAGAAAATTCCGAGAGAAAATGCAAAAAAATTCAAAAAATTTAAAAACAACTTTCCGTCGTTATTTTTAGCAAAAACGGAATGAGATAGGTTGAGATAGGCCGAGAAAGAGATAAAAGAATTTTAGACCCGAGAATTCCGCTCATACTCGACCCGGGGGAGAAAATTCCTAAAAATAATAGCAAAAACATTTAAAAAATTAAAAAACAACTTTCCGGCGTTATTTTTAGCCCAAACTCCGAGATAGGATGAGATTGGCCGAGAAAGAGATAAAAACAATTTTGAACCCCAATTCCGATCATACTCGACCCGGGGGAGCAAATTCCGAAAAAAACATAGTAAAAAAATTCAAAAAACTAAAAACAACTTTCCGGGGATATTTTTAGCCAAAACGTGATGAGATAGTATGAGATAGAGATAAAAGAATTTTAGACCCGGATTCCGTTCATACTCGACCCGGGGGAGAAAATTCAGTGAGAAAATGCAAAAAAATTGAAAAAATTTAAAAACAACTTTCCGTCGTTATTTTTAGCAAAAACGGAATGAGATAGGTTGAGATAGGCCGAGAAAGAGATAAAAGAATTTTAGACCCGAATTCCGCTCATTCACGACCCGAGGGTGCAAATTCCGAAAAAAAATAGCAAAAAAATTCAAAAAACTCGAGAACAGCTTTTCGGCATTATTTTTTGCCAAATTGGGGATGAGACAGGCTGAGAAAGAGAGAAAATAATTTAACACCTGAATTCCGCTCATACTAGACCCGGGGGAGAAAATTCCAAAAAAAAATAGCAAAAAAATTCAAAAAATTTAAAAACAACTTTCCGTCGTTATTTTGAGCGAAAACGGAATGAGATAGGTTGAGATAGGCCGAGAAAGAGATAAAAGAAATTTTAGACCCGAATTCCGCTCATTCTCGACCCGGGGGAGCAAATTCCGAGAAAAAATAGCAAAAAAATTCAAAAAATTAGAGAACAACTTTTCGGCATTATTTTTTGCCAAATTGGGGATGAGACAGGCAGAGAAAGAGAGAAAATAATTTAACACCTGAATTCCGCTCATACTCGACTCGGGGGAGAAAATTCCAAAAAAAAATAGCAAAAAAATTCAAAAAAATTAAAAACAACTTTACGGAGTTATTTTTAGCCAAAACGGGATGAGATAGGATGAGATAGGCGGAGAACGAGATAAAAGAATTTTAGATCCGAATTCCGTTCAAACTCGACCCGGGGGAAAAATTCCGAAAGAAAATGCAAAAAAATTCAAAAAATTTAAAAACAACTTTCCGGCGTTATTTTTAGCAAAAACGGGATGAGATAGGATGAGATAGGCCGAGAAAGAGGTAAAAGAATTTTAGACCCGAATTCCGCTCATACTCGACCCGGGGGAGAAAATTCCTAAAGAAAATGCAAAAAAATTCAAAAAATTAAAAATCTTCTTTCAGGCGTTATTTTTAGCCAAAACGAGATGAGATAGGATGAGATGGGCCGTGAAAGAGACAAAAGAATTTTCGACCCGAATTCCGCTCATACTCGACCCGGGGGAGAAAATTCCGAAAAATAATAGCAAAAACATTTAAAAAATTAAAAAACAACTTTCCGGCGTTATTTTTAGCCCAAACGGGATGAGATAGGATGAGATAGGCCGAGAAAGAGATAAAAGAATTTTAAACCCGAATTCCGCTCATAGTCGACCCGGGGGAGCAAATTCCGAAAAAAAATAGCGAAAAAATTTAAAAAAATTAAAAAACAACTTTCCGGAGTTATATTTAGCCAAAACGGGATGAGATAGGCGGAGAACGAGATAAAAGAATTTTAGACCCGAATTCCGTTCATACTCGACCCGGGGGAAAAATTCCGAAAGAAAATGCAAAAAAATTCAAAAAATTTAAAAACAACTTTCCGGCGTTATTTTTAGCAAAAACGGGATGAGATAGGATGAGATAGGCTGAGAAAGAGATAATAGAATTTTAGACCCGAATTCAGCTCATACTCGACCCGGGGGAGCAAAGTCCGAAAAAAAATAGCGAAAAAATTTAAAAAATTAAAAAACAACTTTCCGGAGTTATATTTAGCCAAAACGGGATGAGATAGGCGGAGAACGAGATAAAAGAATTTTAGACCCGAATTCCGTTCATACTCGACCCGGGGGAAAAATTCCGAAAGAAAATGCAAAAAAATTCAAAAAATTTAAAAACAACTTTCCGGCATTATTTTTAGCAAAAACGGGATGAGATAGAATGAGATAGGCCGAGAAAGAGATAAAAGAATTTTAGACCCGAATTCCGCTCATTCTCGACCCGGTGGAGCTAATTTCGAAAAAAAAATACCAAAAAATTTCAAAAAATTAGAGGAAAACTTTTCGGCATTATTTCTAGCCAAATCGGGGATGAGACAGGCCGAGAAAGAGAGAAAAAAAATTTTAGACCTGTATTCCACTCATACTCGATCCGGTGGAGAAAATTCCGAAAAAAAATAGCCAAAAAATTCAAAAAATTAAAAAACAACTTTCCGGCGTTATTTTTAGCCAAAACGGGATGAGATAGGATGAGATAGGCCGAGAAACAGATAAAAGAATTTTAGACCCGAATTCCGCTCATACTCGACCCGGGGGAGCAAATTCAGAAAAAGAAATAGCAAAAAAAATCAAAAAATTAGAGAACAACTTTTTTTCATTATTTTTAGCCAAATCTCGACAGGCCGAGAAAGAGAGAAAATAATTTTAGACCCGACTTCCACTCATACTCGATCCGGGGGAGAAAATTCCGAAAAAAAATAGCCAAAAAATTCAAAAAATCAAAAAAGAACTCTCCGACGTTATTTTTAGCCAAAATGGGATGAGATAGGATGAGATAGGCCGAGAAAGAGGTAAAATAATTTTAGCCCGGAATTCCGCTCATACTCGACCCGGGGTAGAAAATTTTGAAAAAAAATAGAAAAAAATTAAAAAAATTAAAAAACAACTTTCCGTCATTATTTTTAGCAAAAACGGAATGAGATAGGATGAGATAGGCCGAGAAAGAAATAAAAGTATTTTAGACCCGAATTCCGCTCATACTCGACCCGAGGGAGAAAATAATTTAACACCAGAATTCCGCTCATACTCGACCCGGGGGAGAAAATTCCGAAACAAAATAGCAAAAAAATTCAAAAAATTAAAAAACAACTTTCCGGCGTTATTTTTAGCCAAAACGGGATGAGATAGGATGAGATAGGCCGAGAAAGAAATAAAAGTATTTTAGACCCGAATTCCGCTCATACTCGACCCGAGGGAGAAAATATGAAAAAAAAAATAGAAAAAAATTCAAAAAATTAAAAAACAACTTTCCGACATTATTTGCAGCCAAAACGTGATGTGATAGGCTGAGAAAGAGATAAAAGAATTTTAGACCTGAATTCCGCTCATACTCGACCCAGGGGAGAAAATTCCTAAAGAAAATGCAAAAAAATTCAAACAATTAAAAAACATCTTTCTGGCGTTATTTTCAGCCAAAACGAGATGAGATAGGATGAGATAGGCCGAGAAAGAGATAAAAGAATTTTAGACCCGAATTCCACTCATACTCGACCCGGGGGAGAAAATTCCGAAAAATAATAGCAAAAACATTTAAAAAATTAAAAAACAACTTTCCGGCGTTATTTTTAGCCCAAACGGGATGAGATAGGATGAGATAGGCCGAGAAAGAGATAAAAGAATTTTAAACCCGAATTCCGATCATACTCGACCCGGGGGAACAAATTCCGAAAAAAAAATAGCAAAAAAATTCAAAAAATTAAAAAACAACTTTCCGGGGATATTTTTAATAGTATGAGAAAGAGATAAAAGAATTTTAGACCCGAATTCCATTCATACTCGATCCGGGGGAGAAAATTCCGAGAGAAAATGCAAAAAATTCAAAAAATTTAAAAACAACTTTCCGTCGTTATTTGTAGCAAAAACGGAATGTGATAGGTTGAGATAGGCCGAGAAAGAGATAAAAGAATTTTAGACCCGAATTCCGCTCATTCTCGACCCGGGGGAGCAAATTCCCGAAAAAAAAATAGCAAAAAAATTCAAAAAATTAGAGAACAATTTTTCGGCATTATTTTTTTGCCAAATTAGGGATGAGACAGGCTGAGAAAGAGAGAAAATAATTTAACACCAGAATTCCGCTCATACTCGACCCGGGGGAGAAAATTCCGAAACAAAATAGCAAAAAAATTCAAAAAATTAAAAAACAACTTTCCGGCGTTATTTTTAGCCAAAACGGGATGAGATAGGATGAGATAGGCCGAGAAAGAAATAAAAGTATTTTAGACCCGAATTCCGCTCATACTCGACCCGAGGGAGAAAATATGAAAAAAAAAAAAAGAAAAAAATTCAAAAAAATTAAAAAACAACTTTCCGACATTATTTGCAGCCAAAACGTGATGTGATAGGCTGAGAAAGAGATAAAAGAATTTTAGACCCGAATTCCGCTCATACTCGTCCCGGGGGAGAAAATTCCTAAAGAAAATGCAAAAAAATTCAAAAAATTAAAAAACATCTTTCTGGTGTTATTTTTAGCCAAAACGAGATGAGATAGGATGAGATAGGCCGAGAAAGAGATAAAAGAATTTTAGACCCGAATTCCGCTCATACTCGACCCGGGGGAGAAAATTCCGAAAAATAATAGCAAAAACATTTAAAAAATTAAAAAACAACTTTCCGGCGTTATTTTTAGCCCAAACGGGATGAGATAGGATGAGATAGGCCGAGAAAGAGATAAAAGAATTTTAAACCCGAATTCCGATCATACTCGACCCGGGGGGAACAAATTCCGAAAAAAAAATAGCAAAAAAATTCAAAAAATTAAAAAACAACTTTCCGGGGATATTTTTAGCCAAAACGTGATGAGATAGTGTGAGATAGAGATAAAGAATTTTAGACCCGAAT
>JAYJMT010000013.1:642071-735257 GCA_036321655.1 Quercus alba
GGCCGAGAAAGAGAGAAAAGAATTTCAGACCTGAATTCCGCTCATACTCGATCCGGGGGAGTAAATTCTGAAAAAAATAGCAAAAAATTAAAAAACTACTTTCCGGCGTTATGTTTAGCCAAAACGGGATGAGATAGGATGAGATAGGCCGAGAAAGAGATAAAAGAATTTTAGACCCGAATTCCGCTCATAATCGACCCGGGGGAGCAAATTCTGAAAAAAAATAGCAAAAAAATTCAAAAAATTAGAGAACAACTTTTCTTCATTATTTATAGCCAAATCAGGATGAGGACAGGCCGAGAAAGAGTGAAAAGAATTTTAGACCCGAATTCCGCTCATACTCGACCCGGGGGAGAAAATTCCGAAAAAAAGAAAAGCAGAAAAATTCAAAAAATTAAAAAACAACTTTCCGACGATATTTTTAGCCAAAACGGGTTGAGATAGGATGAGATAGGCCAAGAAAGAGATAAAAGAATTTTAGACCTGAATTCCGCTCATAATCGACCCGGGGGAGCAAATTTGAAAAAACATAGCAAAAAAATTCAAAAAATTTAAAAACAACTTTCCGGCTTTATTTTTTAGCCAAAACGGGATGAGATAGGCCGAGAAAGAGATAAAAGAATTGTAGACCCGAATTCCACCCATACTCGACCCGGGGGAGAAAATTCCGAAAAAAAAAATAGCAAAAAAATTTTAAAAATTAAGAAACAACTTTCCGGCGTTATTTTTAACAAAAACAGGATGAGACAGGCCGAGAAAGAGAGGAAATAATTTTAGACTCGAATTCCGCTCATACTCGACCCGGGGGAGAAAATTCCGAAAAAAAAAAGCAAAAAAATTCAAAAAATAAAAAACAACTTTCCGATGTTATTTTTAGCCAAAACGGGATGAGATAGGATGAGATAGGCCGAGAAAGAGATAAAAGAATTTTACACCCGAATTCCGCTCGTACTCGACCCGGGGGAGCAAATTCTGAAAAAAAATAGCAAAAAAATTCAAAAAATTAGAGAACAACTTTTCTTCATTATTTTTAGCCAAATCAGGATGAGATAGGCCAAGAAAGAGATAAAAGAATTTTAGACCCGAATTCCGCTCAAACTCGACCCGGGGGAGAAGATTCCGAAAAAAAACAGCAAAAAAATTCAGAAAATTAAAAAACAACTTTTCGGCGTTATTTTTAGCCAAAACGGGAAGAGGTAGGCCAAGAAAGAGATAAAAGAATTTTAGACCCGAATTCCGCTCATACTCGACCCGGGGGAGCAAATTCTGAAAAAAAAATAGCAAAAAAATTCAAAAAATTAGAGAAGAACTTTTCTTCATTATTTTTAGCCAAATCTGGATGAGACAGGCCGAGAAAGAGAGAAAAGAATTTTAGACCCGAATTCCACTCATACTCGACCCGGGGGAGAAAATTCCGAAAAAGAAAAGCAAAAAAATTCAAAAAATTAAAAAACAACTTTCCGATGTTATTTTTAGCCAAAACGGGATGAGATAGGGTGAGATAGGCCGAGAAAGAGATAAAAGAATTTTAGACCCGAATTCCGCTCATACTCGAACAGGGGGGAGAAAATTCCGAAAGAAAATGCAAAAAAATTCAAAAAATTAAAAAACAACTTTCCGGCGTTATTTTTAGCCAAAACGGGATGAGATAGGCCGAGAAAGAGATAAAAGAATTTTAGACCCGAATTCCACTCATACTCGACCCAGGGGAGAAAATTCCGAAAAAAAAATAGAAATAAAATTTTAAAAATTAAGAAACAACTTTCTGGCGCTATTTTTAACCAAAACAGGATGAGATAGGATGAGATAGGCCGAGAAAGAGATAAAAGAATTTTCGACCCGAATTCCGCTCATACTCGACCCCGGGGGAGCAAATTCCGAAAAAAAATAGCAAAAAAATTCAAAAAATTAGAGAACAACTTTTCGGCGTTATTTTTAGCCAAATCAGGGACGGGACTGGCCGAGAAAGAGAGAAAAGTATTTTAGACCTGAATTCCGCTCATACACGATACGGGGGAGAAAATTCCGAAAAAAATAGCAAAAAATTAGAAAACAACTTTCCGGCGTTACGTTTAGCCAAAACGGGATGATATAGGATGAGATAGGCCGAGAAAGAGATAAAAGAATTTTCGACCCGAATTCCGCCCATAATCGACCCGGGGGAGCAAATTCTGAAAAAAAATAGCAAAAAAATTCAAAAAATTAGAGAACAACTTTTCTTCATTATTTTTAGCCAAATCAGGATGAGACAGGACGAGAAAGAGAGCAAAGAATTTTAGACCCGAATTCCGCTCATACTCGACCCGGGGGAGAAAATTCCGAAAAAAAAATAGCAAAAAAATTAAAAAAATTAAAAAACAACTTTCCGACGTTATTTTTAGCCAAAACGGGATGAGATACGATGAGATAGGCGAAGATAGAGATAAAAGAATTTTAGACCCGAATTCCGCTCAAACTCGACCCGGGGGAGAAGATTCCGAAAAAAAACAGCAAAAAAATTCAAAAAATTAAAAAACAACTTTTCGGCGTTATTTTTAGCAAAAACGGGAAGAGGTAGGCCAGGAAAGAGATAAAAGAATTTAGACCCGAATTCCTCTCATACTCGACCCGGGGGAGAAAATTCTGAAAAAAAATAGCAAAAAAATTTTAAAAATTAAGAAACAACTTTCCGGCGTTATTTTTAACCAAAACGGGATGAGATAGGCCGAGAAAGAGATAAAAGAATTTTAGACCCGAATTCCACTCATACTCGACCCGGGGGAGAAAATTCCGAAAAAAAATAGCAAAAAAATTTTAAAAATTAAGAAACAACTTTCCGGCGTTATTTTTAGCCAAAACGGGATGAGATGGATGAGATAGGCCGAGAAAGAGATAAAAGAATTTTCGACGCGAATTCCGCTCATACACGACCCGGGGGAGCAAATTCCGAAAAAAAAATAGCAAAAAAATTCAAAAAATTAGAGAGCAACTTTTCGGCATTATTTTTAGCCGAATCAGGGATGAGACAGGCCGAGAAAGAGAGAAAAGAATTTCAGACCTGAATTCCGCTCATACTCGATCCGGGGGAGAAAATTCTGAAAAAAATAGCAAAAAATTAAAAAACAACTTTCCGGCGTTATGTTTAGCCAAAACGGGATGAGATAGGATGAGATAGGCCGAGAAAGAGATAAAAGAATTTTAGACCCGAATTCCGCTCATAATCGACCCGGGGGAGCAAATTCTGAAAAAAAATAGCAAAAAAATTCAAAAAATTAGAGAACAACTTTTCTTCATTATTTATAGCCAAATCAGGATGAGACAGGCCGAGAAAGAGTGAAAAGAATTTTAGACCCGAATTCCGCTCATACTCGACCCGGGGGAGAAAATTCCGAAAAAAAGAAAAGCAGAAAAATTCAAAAAATTAAAAAACAACTTTCCGACGATATTTTTAGCCAAAACGGGTTGAGATAGGATGAGATAGGCCAAGAAAGAGATAAAAGAATTTTAGACCTGAATTCCGCTCATAATCGACCCGGGGGAGCAAATTTTGAAAAAACATAGCAAAAAAATTCAAAAAATTTAAAAACAACTTTCCGGCTTTATTTTTAGCCAAAACGGGATGAGATAGGCCGAGAAAGAGATAAAAGAATTGTAGACCCGAATTCCACCCATACTCGACCCGGGGGAGAAAATTCCGAAAAAAAATAGCAAAAAAATTTTAAAAATTAAGAAACAACTTTCCGGCGTTATTTTTAACAAAAACAGGATGAGACAGGCCGAGAAAGAGAGGAAATAATTTTAGACTCGAATTCCGCTCATACTCGACCCGGGGGAGAAAATTCCGAAAAAAAAAAGCAAAAAAATTCAAAAAATTAAAAAACAACTTTCCGACGATATTTTTAGCCAATACGGGTTGAGATAGGATGAGATAGGCCAAGAAAGAGATAAAAGAATTTTAGACCTGAATTCCGCTCATAATCGACCCGGGGGAGCAAATTTTGAAAAAACATAGCAAAAAAATTCAAAAAATTTAAAAACAACATTCCGGCTTTATTTTTAGCCAAAACGGGATGAGATAGGCCGAGAAAGAGATAAAAGAATTGTAGACCCGAATTCCACCCATACTCGACCCGGGGGAGAAAATTCCGAAAAAAAAAATAGCAAAAAAATTTTAAAAATTAAGAAACAACTTTCCGGCGTTATTTTTAACAAAAACAGGATGAGACAGGCCGAGAAAGAGAGGAAATAATTTTAGACTCGAATTCCGCTCATACTCGACCCGGGGGAGAAAATTCCGAAAAAAAAAAAGCAAAAAAATTCAAAAAATTAAAAAACAACTTTCCGATGTTATTTTTAGCCAAAACGGGATGAGATAGGATGAGATAGGCCGAGAAAGAGATAAAAGAATTTTACACCCGAATTCCGCTCGTACTCGACCCGGGGGAGCAAATTCTGAAAAAAAATAGCAAAAAAATTCAAAAAATTAGAGAACAACTTTTCTTCATTATTTTTAGCCAAATCAGGATGAGATAGGCCAAGAAAGAGATAAAAGAATTTTAGACCCGAATTCCGCTCAAACTCGACCCGGGGGAGAAGATTCCGAAAAAAAACAGCAAAAAAATTCAGAAAATTAAAAAACAACTTTTCGGCGTTATTTTTAGCCAAAACGGGAAGAGGTAGGCCAAGAAAGAGATAAAAGAATTTTAGACCCGAATTCCGCTCATACTCGACCCGGGGGAGCAAATTCTGAAAAAAAAATAGCAAAAAAATTCAAAAAATTAGAGAAGAACTTTTCTTCATTATTTTTAGCCAAATCTGGATGAGACAGGCCGAGAAAGAGAGAAAAGAATTTTAGACCCGAATTCCACTCATACTCGACCCGGGGGAGAAAATTCCGAAAAAGAAAAGCAAAAAAATTCAAAAAATTAAAAAACAACTTTCCGATGTTATTTTTAGCCAAAACGGGATGAGATAGGGTGAGATAGGCCGAGAAAGAGATAAAAGAATTTTAGACCCGAATTCCGCTCATACTCGAACAGGGGGGAGAAAATTCCGAAAGAAAATGCAAAAAAATTCAAAAAATTAAAAAACAACTTTCCGGCGTTATTTTTAGCCAAAACGGGATGAGATAGGCCGAGAAAGAGATAAAAGAATTTTAGACCCGAATTCCACTCATACTCGACCCAGGGGAGAAAATTCCGAAAAAAAAATAGAAATAAAATTTTAAAAATTAAGAAACAACTTTCTGGCGCTATTTTTAACCAAAACAGGATGAGATAGGATGAGATAGGCCGAGAGAAGAGATAAAAGAATTTTCGACCCGAATTCCGCTCATACTCGACCCCGGGGAGCAAATTCCGAAAAAAAATAGCAAAAAAATTCAAAAAATTAGAGAACAACTTTTCGGCGTTATTTTTAGCCAAATCAGGGACGGGACTGGCCGAGAAAGAGAGAAAAGTATTTTAGACCTGAATTCCGCTCATACACGATACGGGGGAGAAAATTCCGAAAAAAATAGCAAAAAATTAGAAAACAACTTTCCGGCGTTACGTTTAGCCAAAACGGGATGATATAGGATGAGATAGGCCGAGAAAGAGATAAAAGAATTTTCGACCCGAATTCCGCCCATAATCGACCCGGGGGAGCAAATTCTGAAAAAAAATAGCAAAAAAATTCAAAAAATTAGAGAACAACTTTTCTTCATTATTTTTAGCCAAATCAGGATGAGACAGGACGAGAAAGAGAGCAAAGAATTTTAGACCCGAATTCCGCTCATACTCGACCCGGGGGAGAAAATTCCGAAAAAAAAATAGCAAAAAAATTAAAAAAATTAAAAAACAACTTTCCGACGATATTTTTAGCCAAAACGGGTTGAGATAGGATGAGATAGGCCGAGAAAGAGATAAAAGAATTTTACACCCGAATTCCGCTCGTACTCGACCCGGGGGAGCAAATTCTGAAAAAAAATAGCAAAAAAATTTTAAAAATTAAGAAACAACTTTCCGGCGTTATTTTTAGCCAAAACGGGATGAGATAGGCCGAGAAAGAGATAAAAGAATTTTCGACGCGAATTCCGCTCATACACGACCCGGGGGAGCAAATTCCGAAAAAAAATAGCAAAAAAATTCAAAAAATTAGAGAGCAACTTTTCGGCATTATTTTTAGCCGAATCAGGGATGAGACAGGCCGAGAAAGAGAGAAAAGAATTTCAGACCTGAATTCCGCTCATACTCAATCCGGGGGAGAAAATTCTGAAAAAAATAGCAAAAAATTAAAAAACAACTTTCCGGCGTTATGTTTAGCCAAAACGGGATGAGATAGGATGAGATAGGCCGAGAAAGAGATAAAAGAATTTTAGACCCGAATTCCGCTCATAATCGACCCGGGGGAGCAAATTCTGAAAAAAAATAGCAAAAAAATTCAAAAAATTAGAGAACAACTTTTCTTCATTATTTATAGCCAAATCAGGATGAGACAGGCCGAGAAAGAGTGAAAAGAATTTTAGACCCGAATTCCGCTCATACTCGACCCGGGGGAGAAAATTCCGAAAAAAAGAAAAGCAGAAAAATTTAAAAAATTAAAAAACAACTTTCCGACGATATTTTTAGCCAAAACGGGTTGAGATAGGATGAGATAGGCCAAGAAAGAGATAAAAGAATTTTAGACCTGAATTCCGCTCATAATCGACCCGGGGGAGCAAATTTTGAAAAAACATAGCAAAAAAATTCAAAAAATTTAAAAACAACTTTCCGGCTTTATTTTTAGCCAAAACGGGATGAGATAGGCCGAGAAAGAGATAAAAGAATTGTAGACCCGAATTCCACCCATACTCGACCCGGGGGAGAAAATTCCGAAAAAAAAATAGCAAAAAAATTTTAAAAATTAAGAAACAACTTTCCGGCGTTATTTTTAACAAAAACAGGATGAGACAGGCCGAGAAAGAGAGGAAATAATTTTAGACTCGAATTCCGCTCATACTCGACCCGGGGGAGAAAATTCCGAAAAAAAAAAGCAAAAAAATTCAAAAAATTAAAAAACAACTTTCCGATGTTATTTTTAGCCAAAACGGGATGAGATAGGATGAGATAGGCCGAGAAAGAGATAAAAGAATTTTACACCCGAATTCCGCTCGTGCTCGACCCGGGGGAGCAAATTCTGAAAAAAAATAGCAAAAAAATTCAAAAAATTAGAGAACAACTTTTCTTCATTATTTTTAGCCAAATCAGGATGAGATAGGCCAAGAAAGAGATAAAAGAATTTTAGACCCGAATTCCGCTCAACTCGACCCGGGGGAGAAGATTCCGAAAAAAAACAGCAAAAAAATTCAGAAAATTAAAAAACAACTTTTCGGCGTTATTTTTAGCCAAAACGGGAAGAGGTAGGCCAAGAAAGAGATAAAAGAATTTTAGACCTGAATTCCGCTCATACTCGACCCGGGGGGAGCAAATTCTGAAAAAAAATAGCAAAAAAATTCAAAAAATTAGAGAACAACTTTTCTTCATTATTTATAGCCAAATCAGGATGAGACAGGCCGAGAAAGAGTGAAAAGAATTTTAGACCCGAATTCCGCTCATACTCGACCCGGGGGAGAAAATTCCGAAAAAAAGAAAAGCAGAAAAAATTCAAAAAATTAAAAAACAACTTTCCGACGATATTTTTAGCCAAAACGGGTTGAGATAGGATGAGATAGGCCAAGAAAGAGATAAAAGAATTTTAGGACCTGAATTCCGCTCATACTCGACCCGGGGGAGCAAATTCTGAAAAAAAAATAGCAAAAAAATTCAAAAATTAGAGAAGAAGTTTTCTTCATTATTTTTAGCCAAATCTGGATGAGACAGGCCGAGAAAGAGAGAAAAGAATTTTAGACCCGAATTCCACTCATACTCGACCCGGGGGAGAAAATTCCGAAAAAAAAAAGCAAAAAAATTCAAAAAATTAAAAAACAACTTTCCGATGTTATTTTTAGCCAAATCGGGATGAGATAGGGTGAGATAGGCCGAGAAAGAGATAAAAGAATTTTAGACCCGAATTCCGCTCAAACTCGACCCGGGGAGAAGATTCCGAAAAAAAACAGCAAAAAAATTCAAAAAATTAAAAACAACTTTTCGGCGTTATTTTTAGCAAAAACGGGAAGAGGTAGGCCAGGAAAGAGATAAAAGAATTTTAGACCCGAATTCCTCTCATACTCGACCCGGGGGAGAAAATTCTGAAAAAAAATAGCAAAAAAATTTTAAAAATTAAGAAACAACTTTCCGGCGTTATTTTTAACCAAAACGGGATGAGATAGGCCGAGAAAGAGATAAAAGAATTTTCGACCCGAATTCCGCTCATACTCGACCCCGGGGAGCAAATTCTGAAAAAAAATAGCAAAAAAATTCAAAAAATTAGAGAACAACTTTTTGGCATTATTTTTAGCCAAATCAGGGACGGGACTGGCCGAGAAAGAGAGAAAAGTATTTTAGACCTGAATTCCGCTCATACACGATACGGGGGAGAAAATTCCGAAAAAAATAGCAAAAAATTAGAAAACAACTTTCCGGCGTTACGTTTAGCCAAAACGGGATGAGATAGGATGAGATAGGCCGAGAAAGAGATAAAAGAATTTTCGACCCGAATTCCGCTCATACTCGACCCGGGGGAGCAAATTCTGAAAAAAAATAGCAAAAAAATTCAAAAAATTAGAGAACAACTTTTCTTCATTATTTTTTGCCAAATCAGGATGAGACAGGACGAGAAAGAGAGCAAAGAATTTTAGACCCGAATTCCGCTCATACTCGACCCGGGGGAGAAAATTCCGAAAAAAAAATAGCAAAAAAATTAAAAAAAATTAAAAAACAACTTTCCGACGTTATTTTTAGCCAAAACGGGATGAGATACGATGAGATAGGCGAAGAAAGAGATAAAAGAATTTTAGACCCGAATTCCGCTCAAACTCGACCCGGGGGAGAAGATTCCGAAAAGAAACAGCAAAAAAAATTCAAAAAATTAAAAAACAACTTTTCGGCGTTATTTTTAGCAAAAACGGGAAGAGGTAGGCCAAGAAAGAGATAAAAGAATTTTAGACCCGAATTCCTCTCATACTCGACCCGGGGGAGCAAATTCTGAAAAAAAATAGCAAAAAAATTCAAAAAATTGGAGAAGAACTTTTCTTCATTATTTTTAGGCAAACCTGGATGAGACAGGCCGAGAAAGAGAGAAAAGAATTTTAGACCCGAATTCCACTCATACTCGACCCGGGGGAGAAAATTCCGAAAAAAAAAAAGCAAAAAAATTCAAAAAATTAAAAAACAACTTTCAGATGTAATTTTTAGCCAAAACGGGATGAGATAGGATGAGATAGGCGGAGAAAGAGATAAAAGAATTTTAGACCCGAATTCCGCTCATACTCGAACAGGGGGGAGAAAATTCCGAAAGAAAATGCAAAAAAATTCAAAAAATTAAAAAACAACTTTCCGGTGTTATTTTTAGCCAAAACGGGATGAGATAGGCCGAGAAAGAGGTAAAAGAATTTTAGACCCGAATTCCACTCATACTCGACCCGGGGGAGAAAATTCCGAAAAAAAATAGCAAAAAAATTTTAAAAATTAAGAAACAAATTTCCGGCGTTATTTTTAGCCAAAACGGGATGAAATGGGATGAGATAGGCCGAGAAAGAGATAAAAGAATTTTCGACGCGAATTCCGCTCATACACGACCCGGGGGAGCAAATTCCGAAAAAAAATAGCAAAAAAATTCAAAAAATTAGAGAGCAACTTTTCGGCATTATTTTTAGCCGAATCAGGGATGAGACAGGCCGAGAAAGAGATGAAAGAATTTCAGACCTGAATTCCGCTCATACTCGATCCGGGGGAGAGAATTCTGAAAAAAATAGCAAAAAATTAAAAAACAACTTTCCGGCGTTATGTTTAGCCAAAACGGGATGAGATAGGATGAGATAGGCCGAGAAAGAGATAAAAGAATTTTAGACCCGAATTCCGCTCATAATCGACCCGGGGGAGCAAATTATGAAAAAAAATAGCAAAAAAATTCAAAAATTAGAGAACAACTTTTCTTCATTATTTATAGCCAAATCAGGATGAGACAGGCCGAGAAAGAGTGAAAAGAATTTTAGACCCGAATTCCGCTCATACTCGACCCGGGGGAGAAAATTCCGAAAAAAAGAAAAGCAAAAAAATTCAAAAAATTAAAAAACAACTTTCCGACGATATTTTTAGCCAATACGGGTTGAGATAGGATGAGATAGGCCAAGAAAGAGATAAAAGAATTTTAGACCTGAATTCCGCTCATAATCGACCCGGGGGAGCAAATTTTGAAAAAACATAGCAAAAAAATTCAAAAAATTTAAAAACAACTTTCCGGCTTTATTTTTAGCCAAAACGGGATGAGATAGGCCGAGAAAGAGATAAAAGAATTGTAGACCCGAATTCCACTCATACTCGACCCGGGGGAGAAAATTCCGAAAAAAAAATAGCAAAAAAATTTTAAAAATTAAGAAACTACTTTCCGGCGTTATTTTTAACCAAAACAGGATGAGATAGGCCGAGAAAGAGAGAAAATAATTTTAGACTCGAATTCCGCTCATATTCGACCCGGGGGAGAAAATTCCGAAAAAAAAAAAGCAAAAAAATTCAAAAAATTAAAAACAACTTTCCGATGTTATTTTTAGCCAAAACGGGATGAGATAGGATGAGATAGGCCGAGAAAGAGATAAAAGAATTTTACAACCGAATTCCGCTCGTACTCGACCCGGGGGGAGCAAATTCTGAAAAAAAATAGCAAAAAAATTCAAAAAATTAGAGAACAACTTTTCTTCATTATTTTTAGCCAAATCAGGATGAGATAGGCCAAGAAAGAGATAAAAGAATTTTAGACCCGAATTCCGCTCAAACTCGACCCGGGGCAGAAGATTCCGAAAAAAAACAGCAAAAAAATTCAGAAAATTAAAAAACAACTTTTCGGCGTTATTTTTAGCCAAAACGGGAAGAGGTAGGCCAAGAAAGAGATAAAAGAATTTTAGACCCGAATTCCACTCATACTCGACCCAGGGGAGAAAATTCCGAAAAAAAAATAGAAATAAAATTTTAAAAATTAAGAAACAACTTTCTGGCGTTATTTTTAACCAAAACAGGATGAGGTAGGATGAGATAGGCCGAGAAAGGGGGTAAAAGAATTTTCGACCCGAATTCCGCTCATACTCGACCCCAGGGAGCAAATTCCGAAAAAAAATAGCAAAAAAATTCAAAAAATTAGAGAACAAGTTTTCGGCATTATTTTTAGCCAAATCAGGGATGGGACTGGCCGAGAAAGAGAGAAAAGTATTTTAGACCTGAATTCCGCTCATACACGATACGGGGGAGAAAATTCCGAAAAAAATAGCAAAAAATTAGAAAACAACTTTCCGGCGTTACGTTTAGCCAAAACGGGATGAGATAGGATGAGATAGGCCGAGAAAGAGATAAAAGAATTTTCGACCCGAATTCCGCTCATACTCGACCCGGGGGAGCAAACTCTGAAAAAAAATAGCAAAAAAATTCAAAAAATTAAAGAACAACTTTTCTTCATTATTTTTAGCCAAATCAGGATGAGACAGGACGAGAAAGAGAGCAAAGAATTTTAGACCCGAATTCCGCTCATACTCGACCCGGGGGAGAAGATTCCGAAAAAAAACAGCAAAAAAATTCAAAAAATTAAAAAACAACTTTTCGGCGTTATTTTTAGCCAAAACGGGAAGTGGTTGGCCAAGAAAGAGATAAAAGAATTTTAGACCCGAATTCCGCTCATACTCGACCCGGGGGAGCAAATTCTGAAAAAAAAATAGCAAAAAAATTCAAAAAATTAGAGAAGAACTTTTCTTCATTATTTTTAGCCAAATCTGGATGAGAAAGGCCGAGAAAGAGAGAAAAGAATTTTAGACCCGAATTCCACTCATACTCGACCCGGGGGATAAAATTCCGAAAAAAAAAGCAAAAAAATTCAAAAAATTAAAAAACAACTTTCCGATGTTATTTTTAGCCAAATCGGGATGAGATAGGGTGAGATAGGCCGAGAAAGAGATAAAAGAATTTTAGACCCGAATTCCGCTCATACTCGAACAGGGGGGAGAAAATTCCGAAAGAAAATGCAAAAAAATTCAAAAAATTAAAAAACAACTTTCCGGCGTTATTTTTAGCCAAAACAGGATGAGATTGGCCGAGAAAGAGATAAAAGAATTTTAGACCCGAATTCCACTCATACTCGACCCAGGGGAAAAAATTCCGAAAAAAAATAGAAAAAAAATTTTAAAAATTAAGAAACAACTTTCCGGCGTTATTTTTAACCAAAACAGGATGAGATAGGCCGAGAAAGAGATAAAAGAATTTTCGACCCGAATTCCGCTCATACTCGACCCCGGGGAGCAAATTCCGAAAAAAAATAGCAAAAAAATTCGAAAAATTAGAGAACAACTTTTCGGCATTATTTTTAGCCAAATCAGGGATGGGACTGGCCGAGAAAGAGAGAAAAGTATTTTAGACCTGAATTCCGCTCATACTCGATACGGGGGAGAAAATTCCGAAAAAAATAGCAAAAAATTAAAAAACAACTTTCCGGCGTTACGTTTAGCCAAAACGGGATGAGATAGGATGAGATAGGCCGAGAAAGAGATAAAAGAATTTTCGACCCGAATTCCGCTCATAATCGACCCGGGGGAGCAAATTCTGAAAAAAAATTGCAAAAAAATTCAAAAAATTAGAGAACAACTTTTCTTCATTATTTTTAGCCAAATCAGGATGAGACAGGACGAGAAAGAGAGCAAAGAATTTTAGACCCGAATTCCGCTCATACTCGAACAGGGGGGAGAAAATTCCGAAAGAAAATGCAAAAAAATTCAAAAATTAAAAAACGACTTTCCAGCATTATTTTTAGCAAAAACGGAATGAGATAGGTTGAGGTAGGCCGATAAAGGGATAAAAGAATTTTAGACCCGAATTCCGCTCATTCTCGACCCGGGGGAGCAAATTCCGAAAAAAATAGCAAAAAAATTCAAAAAATTAGAGAACAACTTTTCGGCAATATTTTTTGCCAAATTGGGGACGAGACAGGCTGAGAAAGATAGAAAATAATTTAACACCTGAATTCCGCTCATACTCGACCCGGGGGAGAAAATTCCAAAGAAAAATAGCAAAAAAATTCAAAAAATTAAAAAACAACTTTCCGGCGTTATTTTTAACCAAAACAGGATGAGATAGGCTGAGAAAGAGATAAAAGAATTTTCGACCCGAATTCCGCTCATACTCGACCCCGGGGAGCAAATTCCGAAAAAAAATAGCAAAAAAATTCAAAAAATAAGAGAACAACTTTTCGGCATTATTTTTAGCCAAATCAGGGATGGGACAGGCCGAGAAACAGAGAAAAGTATTTTAGACCTGAATTCCGCTCATACCCGATACGGGGGAGAAAATTCCGAAAAAAATTGCAAAAAATTAAAAAACAACTTTCCGGTGTTATTTTTAGCCAAAACGGGATGAGATAGGATGAGATAGGCGGAGAACGAGATAAAAGAATTTTAGACCCGAATTCCGTTCATACTCGACCCGGGGGAAAAATTCCGAAAGAAAATGCAAAAAAATTCAAAAAATTTTAAAAAAACTTTCCGGTGTTATTTTTAGCAAAAAGGGGATGAGATATGATGAGATAGGCCGAGAAAGAGATAAAAGAATTTTAAACCCGAATTCCGCTCATTCTCGACTCGGGGAGCAAATTTCGATAAAAAATACCAAAAAAATCCAAAAAATTAGAGAAAAACTTTTCGACATTATTTCTAGCCAAATCGGGGATGAGACAGGCCGAGAAAGAGAGAAAAGAATTTTAGACCGAAATTCCGCTCATACTCGATCCAGGGGAGAAAATTCCAAAAAAAAATAGCAAAAAAATTCAAAAAATTAAAAAGCAACTTTCCGGCGTTATTTTTCGCCAAAGCGGGATGAGATAGGATGAGATAGGCCGAGAAAGAAATAAAAGTATTTTAGACCCGAATTCCGTTCATACTCGACCCGGGGGAGAAAATTCCGAAAGAAAATGCAAAAAAAATTCAAAAAATTTAAAAACAACTTTCCTTAGTTATTTTTAGCAAAAACGGAATGAGATAGGTTGAGATAGGCCGAAAAAGAGATAAAAGAATTTTAGATCCGAATTCCGTCATTCTCGACCCGAGGGAGCAAATTCCGAAAAAAAATTGCAAAAAAATTCAAAAAATTAGAGAACAACTTTTCGGCATTATTTTTTGCCAAATTGGGGATGAGGCAGGCTGAGAAATAGAGAAAATAATTTAACACCTGAATTCCGCTCACACTCGACCCGGGGGAGAAAATTCCAAAAAAAAATTTTAAAACTTTAAAACAACTTTACGGAGTTATTTTTAGCCAAAAGGGGATGAGATAGGATGAGATAGGTGGAGAACGAGGATAAAAGAATTTTAGACCCGAATTCCGTTCATACTCGACCCGGGGGAAAAATTCCGAAAGAAAATGCAAAAAAATTCAAAAAATTCAAAAACAACTTTCCGGCGTTATTTTTAGCCAAAACGGGATGAGATAGGATGAGGTAGGCCGAGAAAGAAATAAAAGTATTTTAGACCCGAATTCCCCTGATACTCGACCAGGGGAGCAAATTCCGAAAAAAAATAGCAAAAAAATTCAAAAAATTGAAAAACAACTTTCCGGGGTTTTTTTTAGGCGAAACGGGATGAGATAGGATGAGATAGGCGGAAAAGGAGATAAAAGAATTTTAGACCCGAATTCCGTTCATACTCTACCCGGGGGAGAAAATTCCGAAAGAAAATGCAAAAAAATTAAAAAACAACTTTCCGATGTTATTTTTAGCCAAAACGGGATGAGATAGGGTGAGATAGGCCGAGAAAGAGATAAAAGAATTTTAGACCCGAATTCCGCTCATACTCGAACAGGGGGGAGAAAATTCCGAAAGAAAATGCAAAAAAAATTCAAAAAATTAAAAAACGACTTTCCAGCGTTATTTTTAGCAAAAACGGAATGAGATAGGTTGAGGTAGGCCGATAAAGGGATAAAAGAATTTTAGACCCGAATTCCGCTCATTCTCGACCCGGGGGAGCAAATTCCGAAAAAAATAGCAAAAAAATTCAAAAAATTAGAGAACAACTTTTCGGCAATATTTTTTGCCAAATTGGGGATGAGACAGGCTGAGAAAGATAGAAAATAATTTAACACCTGAATTCCGCTCATACTCGACCCGGGGGAGAAAATTCCTAAAGAAAATGCAAAAAAATTCAAAAAATTAAAAAACTTCTTTCTTGCGTTATTTTTAGCCAAAACGGGACGAGATAGGATGAGATTGGCCGAGAAAGAGGTAAAAGAATTTTAGACCCGAATTCCGCTCATACTCGACCCGGGGGAGAAAATTCCGAAAAATAATAGCAAAAACATTTAAAAAATTAAAAAACAACTTTCCGGCGTTACTTTTAGCCCAAACGGGATGAGATAGGATGAGATAGGCCGAGAAAGAGATAACAGAATTTTAAACCCGAATTCCACTGATACTCGACCCGGGGGAGCAAATTCCGAAAAAAAATAGCAAAAAAATTCAAAAAATTGAAAAACAACTTTCCGGGGTTATTTTTAGCCAAAACGGGATGAGATAGGATGAGATAGGCGGAAAAAGAGATAAAAGAATTTTAGACCCGAATTCCGCTCATTCTCGACCCGGGGGAGCAAATTCCGAAAAAAAATAGCAAAAAAATTCAAAAAATTACGGAACAATTTTTCGGCATTATTTTTTGCCAAATTGGGGATGAGACAGGCTGAGAAAGAGTGAAAATAATTTAACACCCGAATTCCGCTCATACTCGACCCGGGGGAGCAAATTCCGAAAAAAAAAAGCAAAAAAATTGAAAAAATTAAAAAACAACTTTCCGGGGTTATTTTTAGGCGAAACGGGATGAGATAGGATGAGATAGGCGGAAAAAGAGATAATAGAATTTTAGACCCGAATTCCGTTCATAATCGACCCGGGGGAGAAAATTCCGAAAGAAAATGCAAAAAAATTCAAAAAATTTAAAAACAACTTTCCGTTGTTATTTTTAGCAAAAACGGAATGAGATAGGTTGAGGTAGGCCGATAAAGGGATAAAAGAATTTTAGACCCGAATTCCGCTCATTCTCGACCCGGGGGAGCAAATTCCGAAAAAAATAGCAAAAAAATTCAAAAAATTAGAGAACAACTTTTCGGCATTATTTTTTGCCAAATTGGGGATGAGACAGGCTGAGAAAGATAGAAAATAATTTAACACCTGAATTCCGCTCATACTCGACCCGGGGGAGTAAATTCCAAAAAAAAAAAGCAAAAAATTCAAAAATTTAAAAAACAACTTTCCGGCGTTATTTTTAGCCCGAACGGGATGAGATAGGATGAGATAGGCGGAAAAAGAGATAAAAGAATTTTAGACCCGAATTCCGTTCATACTCGACCCGGGGGAGAAAATACTAGAAAGAAAACGCAAAAAAATTCAAAAAATTTAAAAATAACTTTCCGTCGATATTTTTAGCAAAAATGGAATGAGATAGGTTGAGATAGGCCGAGAAAGAGATAAAAGAATTTTAGACCCGAATTCCGCTCATTCTCGACCCGGGGGAGCAAATTCCGAAAAAAAATATCAAAAAAATTCAAAAAATTAGAGAACAATTTTTCGGCATTATTTTTTGCCAAATTAGGGATGAGACAGGCTGAGAAAGAGAGAAAATAATTTAACACCCGAATTCCGCTCATACTCGACCCGGGGGAGCAAATTCCAAAAAAAAATAGTAAAAAAATTCAAAAAATTAAAAAACAACTTCCCGGGGTTATTTTTAGGCGAAACGGGATGAGATAGGCGGAAAAAGAGATAAAAGAATTTTAGACCCGAATTCCGTTCATACTCGACCCGGGGGAGAAAATTCCGAAAGAAAATGCAAAAAAATTCAAAAAATTTAAAAACAACTTTCCGTCTTTATTTTTAGCAAAAATGGAATGAGATAGGTTGAGGTAGGCCGATAAAGAGATAAAAGAATTTTAGACCCGAATTCCGCTCATTCTCGACCCGGGGGAGCAAATTCCGAAAAAAAATAGCAAAAAATTTCAAAAAATTAGAGAACAACTTTTCGGCATTATTTATTGCCAAATTGGGGATGAGACAGGCTGAGAAAGGGAGAAAATAATTTAACACCTGAATTCCACTCATACTCGACCCGGGGGAGAAAATTCCGAAAAAAAATAGCAAAAAAATTAAAAAACAACTTTCCGGCGTTATTTTTAGCCAAAACGGGATGAGATAGGATGAGATAGGCCGAGAAAGAGATAAAAGAATTTTAGACTAGAATTCCGCTCATACTCGACCCGGGGGAGAAAATTCCGAAAAATAATAGCAAAAACATTTAAAAAATTAAAAAACAACTTTCCGGCGTTATTTTTAGCCCAAACGGGATGAGATAGGCCGGGAAAGAGATAACAGAATTTTAAACTCGAATTCCGCTCATACTCGACCCGGGGGAGCAAATTCCGAAAAAAAAAAATAGCAAAAAAATTCAAAAAATTTAAAAACAAACTTTCCGTCGTTATTTTTAGCAAAAACGGAATGAGATAGGTTGAGATAGGCCGTAAAAGAGATTAAAGAATTTTACACCCGAATTCCGCTCATTCTCGACCCGGGGGTGCAAATTCCGAAAAAAAATAGCAAAAAAATTCAAAAAATTAGAGAACAACTTTTCGGCATTATTTTTTGCCAAATTGGGGATGAGACAGGCTGAGAAAGAGAGAAAATAATTTAACACCTGAATTCCGCTCATACTCGACCCGGGGGAGAAAATTCCAAAGAAAAATAGCAAAAAAATTCAAAAAATTAAAAAACAACTTTCCGGCGTTATTTTTAACCAAAACAGGATGAGATAGGCCGAGAAAGAGATAAAAGAATTTTCGACCCGAATTCCGCTCATACTCGACCCCGGGGAGCAAATTCCGAAAAAAAATAGCAAAAAAATTCAAAAAATAAGAGAACAACTTTTCGGCATTATTTTTAGCCAAATCAGGGATGGGACAGGCCGAGAAACAGAGAAAAGTATTTTAGACCTGAATTCCGCTCATACCCGATACGGGGGAGAAAATTCCGAAAAAAATTGCAAAAAATTAAAAAACAACTTTCCGGTGTTATTTTTAGCCAAAACGGGATGAGATAGGATGAGATAGGCGGAGAACGAGATAAAAGAATTTTAGACCCGAATTCCGTTCATACTCGACCCGGGGGAAAAATTCCGAAAGAAAATGCAAAAAAATTCAAAAAATTTTAAAAAAACTTTCCGGTGTTATTTTTAGCAAAAAGGGGATGAGATATGATGAGATAGGCCGAGAAAGAGATAAAAGAATTTTAGACCCGAATTCCGCTCATTCTCGACTCGGGGAGCAAATTTCGATAAAAAATACCAAAAAAATCCAAAAAATTAGAGAAAAACTTTTCGACATTATTTCTAGCCAAATCGGGGATGAGACAGGCCGAGAAAGAGAGAAAAGAATTTTAGACCGAAATTCCGCTCATACTCGATCCGGGGGAGAAAATTCCAAAAAAAAATAGCAAAAAAATTCAAAAAATTGAAAAGCAACTTTCCGGCGTTATTTTTCGCCAAAGCGGGATGAGATAGGATGAGATAGGCCGAGAAAGAAATAAAAGAATTTTAGACCCGAATTCCGTTCATACTCGACCCGGGGGAAAAATTCCGAAAGAAAATGCAAAAAAATTCAAAAAATTCAAAAACAACTTTCCGGCGTTATTTTTAGCCAAAATGGGATGAGATAGGATGAGGTAGGCCGAGAAAGAAATAAAAGTATTTTAGACCCGAATTCCCCTGATACTCGACCAGGGGGAGCAAATTCCGAAAAAAAATAGCAAAAAAATTCAAAAAATTGAAAAACAACTTTCCGGGGTTATTTTTAGCCAAAACGGGATGAGATAAGATGAGATAGGTGGAAAAAGAGATAAAAGAATTTTAGACCCGAATTCAGTTCATACTCGACCCGGGGGAGAAAATTTGGAAAGAAAACGCAAAAAAGATCAAAAAATTTAAAAATAACTTTCCGCCGATATTTTTAGCAAAAATGGAATGAGATAGGTTGAGATAGGCCGAGAAACAGATAAAAGAATTTTAGACCCGAATTCCGCTCATTCTCGACCCGGGGGAGCAAATTCCGAAAAAAAATATCAAAAAAATTCAAAAAATTAGAGAACAATTTTTCGGCATTATTTTTTGCCAAATTGGGGATGAGACAGGCTGAGAAAGAGAGAAAATAATTTAACACCCGAATTCCGCTCATATTCGACCCGGGGGAGAAAATTCCGAAAAATAATAGCAAAAACATTTAAAAAATTAAAAAACAACTTTCCGGCGTTATTTTTAGCCCGAACGGGATGAGATAGGATGAGATAGGTGGAAAAAGAGATAAAATAATTTTAGACCCGAATTCCGTTCATACTCGACCCGGGGAAGAAAATACAGAAAGAAAACGCAAAAAAATTCAAAAAATTTAAAAATAACTTTCCGTCGATATTTTTAGCAAAAATGGAATGAGATAGGTTGAGATAGGCCGAGAAAGAGATAAAAGAATTTTAGACCCGAATTCCGCTCATTCTCGACCTTGGGGAGCAAATTCCGAAAAAAAATATCAAAAAAATTCAAAAAATTAGAGAACAATTTTTCGGCATTATTTTTTGCCAAATTGGGGATGAGACAGGCTGAGAAAGAGAGAAAATAATTTAACACCCGAATTCCGCTCATACTCGACCTGTAGGAGCAAATTCCGAAAAAAAATAGCAAAAAAGTTAAAAAAATTAAAAAACAACATTCCGGGGTTATTTTTAGGCGAAACGGGATGAGATAGGATGAGATAGGCGGAAAAGGAGATAAAAGAATTTTAGACCCGAATTCCGTTCATAATCTACCCGGGGGAGAAAATTCCGAAAGAAAATGCAAAAAAATTAAAAAACAACTTTCCGATGTTATTTTTAGCCAAAACGGGATGAGATAGGGTGAGATAGGCCGAGAAAGAGATAAAAGAATTTTAGACCCGAATTCCGCTCATACTCGAACAGGGGGGAGAAAATTCCGAAAGAAAATGCAAAAAAATTCAAAAAATTAAAAAACGACTTTCCAGCGTTATTTTTAGCAAAAACGGAATGAGATAGGTTGAGGTAGGCCGATAAAGGGATAAAAGAATTTTAGACCCGAATTCCGCTCATTCTCGACCCGGGGGAGCAAATTCCGAAAAAAATAGCAAAAAAATTCAAAAAATTAGAGAACAACTTTTCGGCAATATTTTTTGCCAAATTGGGGATGAGACAGGCTGAGAAAGATAGAAAATAATTTAACACCTGAATTCCGCTCATACTCGACCCGGGGGAGAAAATTCCTAAAGAAAATGCAAAAAAATTCAAAAAATTAAAAAACTTCTTTCTTGCGTTATTTTTAGCCAAAACGGGATGAGATAGGATGAGATTGGCCGAGAAAGAGGTAAAAGAATTTTAGACCCGAATTCCGCTCATACTCGACCCGGGGGAGAAAATTCCGAAAAATAATAGCAAAAACATTTAAAAAATTAAAAAACAACTTTCCGGCGTTACTTTTAGCCCAAACGGGATGAGATAGGATGAGATAGGCCGAGAAAGAGATAACAGAATTTTAAACCCGAATTCCACTGATACTCGACCCGGGGGAGCAAATTCCGAAAAAAAATAGCAAAAAAATTCAAAAAATTGAAAAACAACTTTCCGGGGTTATTTTTAGCCAGAACGGGATGAGATAGGATGAGATAGGCGGAAAAAGAGATAAAAGAATTTTAGACCCGAATTCCGCTCATTCTCGACCCGGGGGAGCAAATTCCGAAAAAAAATAGCAAAAAAATTCAAAAAATTAGAGAACAATTTTTCGACATTATTTTTTGCCAAATTGGGGATGAGACAGGCTGAGAAAGAGTGAAAATAATTTAACACCCGAATTCCGCTCATACTCGACCCGGGGGAGCAAATTCCGAAAAAAAAAAAGCAAAAAAATTGAAAAAATTAAAAAACAACTTTCCGGGGTTATTTTTAGGCGAAACGGGATGAGATAGGATGAGATAGGCGGAAAAAGAGATAATAGAATTTTAGACCCGAATTCCGTTCATACTCGACCCGGGGGAGAAAATTCCGAAAGAAAATGCAAAAAAATTCAAAAAATTTAAAAACAACTTTCCGTTGTTATTTTTAGCAAAAACGGAATGAGATAGGTTGAGGTAGGCCGATAAAGGGATAAAAGAATTTTAGACCCGAATTCCGCTCATTCTCGACCCGGGGGAGCAAATTCCGAAAAAAATAGCAAAAAAATTCAAAAAATTAGAGAACAACTTTTCGGCATTATTTTTTGCCAAATTGGGGATGAGACAGGCTGAGAAAGATAGAAAATAATTTAACACCTGAATTCCGCTCATACTCGACCCGGGGGAGTAAATTCCAAAAAAAAAGAGCAAAAAATTCAAAAATTTAAAAAACAACTTTCCGGCGTTATTTTTAGCCCGAACGGGATGAGATAGGATGAGATAGGCGGAAAAAGAGATAAAAGAATTTTAGACCCGAATTCCGTTCATACTCGACCCGGGGGAGAAAATACTAGAAAGAAAACGCAAAAAAATTCAAAAAATTTAAAAATAACTTTCCGTCGATATTTTTAGCAAAAATGGAATGAGATAGGTTGAGATAGGCCGAGAAAGAGATAAAAGAATTTTAGACCCGAATTCCGCTCATTCTCGACCCGGGGGAGCAAATTCCGAAAAAAAATATCAAAAAAATTCAAAAAATTAGAGAACAATTTTTCGGCATTATTTTTTGCCAAATTAGGGATGAGACAGGCTGAGAAAGAGAGAAAATAATTTAACACCCGAATTCCGCTCATACTCGACCCGGGGGAGAAAATTCCAAAAAAAAATGCAAAAAAAATTCAAAAAATTTAAAAACAACTTTCCGTCTTTATTTTTAGCAAAAATGGAATGAGATAGGTTGAGGTAGGCCGATAAAGAGATAAAAGAATTTTAGACCCGAATTCCGCTCATTCTCGACCCGGGGGAGCAAATTCCGAAAAAAAATAGCAAAAAATTTCAAAAAATTAGAGAACAACTTTTCGGCATTATTTATTGCCAAATTGGGGATGAGACAGGCTGAGAAAGGGAGAAAATAATTTAACACCTGAATTCCACTCATACTCGACCCGGGGGAGAAAATTCCGAAAAAAAATAGCAAAAAAATTAAAAAACAACTTTCCGGCGTTATTTTTAGCCAAAACGGGATGAGATAGGATGAGATAGGCCGAGAAAGAGATAAAAGAATTTTAGACTAGAATTCCGCTCATACTCGACCCGGGGGAGAAAATTCCGAAAAATAATAGCAAAAACATTTAAAAAATTAAAAACAACTTTCCGGCGTTATTTTTAGCCCAAACGGGATGAGATAGGCCGGGAAAGAGATAACAGAATTTTGAACTCGAATTCCGCTCATACTCGACCCGGGGGAGCAAATTCCGAAAAAAAAAATAGCAAAAAAATTCAAAAAATTTAAAAACAAACTTTCCGTCGTTATTTTTAGCAAAAACGGAATGAGATAGGTTGAGATAGGCCGTAAAAGAGATTAAAGAATTTTACACCCGAATTCCGCTCATTCTCGACCCGGGGGTGCAAATTCCGAAAAAAAATAGCAAAAAAATTCAAAAAATTAGAGAACAACTTTTCGGCATTATTTTTTGCCAAATTGGGGATGAGACAGGCTGAGAAAGAGAGAAAATAATTTAACACCTGAATTCCGCTCATACTCGACCCGGGTGAGAAAATTCCAAAAAAAAAATAGCAAAAAAATTCAAAAAATTAAAAAACAACTTTCCGGCTTTATTTTTAGCCAAAACGGGATGAGATAGGATGAGATAGGCCGAGAAAGAAATAAAAGTATTTTAGACCCGAATTCCGCTCATACTCGACCCGGGGGAGAAAATTCCGAAAACAAATAGCAAAAAATTTAAAAAACAACTTTACGGAGTTATTTTTAGCCAAAATTGGATGAGATAGGATAAGATAGGCGGAGAACGAGATAAAAGAATTTTAGACCTGAATTCCGTTCATACTCGACCCGGGGAAAAAATTCTGAAAGAAAATGCAAAAAAGTTCAAACAATTTAAAAACAACTTTCCGGCGTTATTTTTAGCAAAAACGGGATCAGATAGGATGAGATAGGCCGAGAAAGAGATAAAAGAATTTTAGACCCGAATTCCGCTCATTCTCGACCCGGGGGAGCAAATTCAGAAAAAAAATAGCAATAAAATTCAAAAAATTAGAGAACAATTTTTTGGCATTATTTTTTGCCAAATTGGGGAAGAGACAGGCTGAGAAAGAGAGAAAATAATTTAACACCCGAATTACGCTCATACTCGACCCGGGGGAGCAAATTCCGAAAAAAAATTGCAAAAAAATTCAAAAAATTAAAAAACAACTTTCCGGGGTTATTTTTAGGCGAAACGGCATGAGATAGGATGAGATAGGCGGAAAAAGAAAGAAAAGAATTTTAGACCCGAATTCCGTTCATACTGGACCTGGGGGAGAAAATTCCGAAAGAAAATGCAAAAAAATTGAAAAAATGAAGAAACAACTTTCCGTCTTTATTTTTAGCAAAAACGGAATGAGATAGGTTGAGGTAGGCCGATAAAGAGATAAAAGAATTTTAGATCCGAATTCCGCTCATTCTCGACCCCGGGGAGCAAATTCCGAAAGAAAATAGCAAAAAAATTCAAAAAATTAGAGAACAACTTTTCGGCATTATTTTTTGCCAAATTGGGGATGAGACAGGCTGAGAAAGAGAGAAAATAATTTAACACCTGAATTCCGCTCATACTCGACCCGGGGGAGAAAATTCCGAAAAAAAATTGCAAAAAAATTAAAAAACAACTTTCCGGCGTTATTTTTAGCCAAAACGGGATGAGATAGGATGAGTTAGGCCGAGAAAGAGAGAAAATAATTTTTGACCCGAATTCCGCTCATACTCGATCCGGAGGAGAAAATTCCGAAAAAAAATAGCCAAAAAATTCAAAAAATTAAAAAACAACTCTCCGACGTTATTTTTAGCCAAAATGGGATGAGATAGGATGAGATCGGCCGAGAAAGAGGTAAAAGAATTTTAGACCCGAATTCCGCTCAAACTCGACACGGGGGAGCAAATTTCGAAAAAAAATAGCGAAAAAATTCAAAAAATTAGAGAACAACTATTCGGCATTATTTTTAGCCAAATCGGGATTAGGCAGGCCAAAAAAAAGAGAGAAAAGAATTTTAGACCTCAATTCCGCTCATACTCGACCTTGGGGAGAAAATTTTGAAAAAAAAATAGAAAAAAATTCAAAAAATTAAAAAACAACTTTCCGTCATTATTTTCAGCCAAAACGTGATGAGATAGGCCGAGAAAGAGATAAAAGAATTTTAGACCCGAATTCCGCTCATACTCGACCCGGGGGAGAAAATTCCTAAAGAAAATGCAAAAAAATTCAAAAAATTAAAAAACTTCTTTCTTGCGTTATTTTTAGCCAAAACGGGATGAGATAGGATGAGATGGGCCAAGAAAGAGATAAAAGAATTTTAGACCCGAATTCCGCTCATACTCGACCCGGGGGAGAAAATTCCGAAAAATAATAGCAAAAACATTTAAAAAATTAAAAAACAACTTTCCGACGTTATTTTTAGCCCAAACGGGATGAGATAGGATGAGATAGGCCGAGAAAGAGATAACAGAATTTTAAACCCGAATTCCGATCATACTCGACCCGGGGGAGAAAATTCCGAAAAAAAAAATAGCAAAAAAATTCAAAAAATTAAAAAACATCTTTCCGGGGATATTTTTAGCCAAAACGTGATGAGATAGTATAAGATAGAGATAAAAGAACTTTAGACCCGAATTCCATTCATACTCGACCCAGGGGAGAAAATTCCAAGAGAAAATGCAAAAAAATTCAAAAAATTTAAAAACAACTTTCCGTCGTTATTTTTAGCAAAAACGGAATGAGATAGGTTGAGATAGGTCGAGAAAGAGATAAAAGAATTTTAGATCCGAATTCCGCTCATTCTCGACCCGGGGGTGCAAATTCTGAAAAAAAATAGCAAAAAAATTCAAAAAATTAGAGAACAACTTTTTAGCATTATTTTTTGCCAAATTGGGGATGAGACAGGCTGAGAAAGAGAGAAAATAATTTAACACCTGAATTCCGCTCATACTCGACCCGGGGGAGAAAATTCCAAAAAAAAAAAAAGCAAAAAAAATTCAAAAAATTAAAAAACAACTTTCCGGCGTTATTTTTAGCCAAAGCGGGATGAGATAGGATGAGATGGGCCGATAAAGAAATAAAAGTATTTTAGACCCGAATTCCATTCATACTCGACCCGGGGGAGCAAATTCCGAAAAAATAATAGCAAAAAAATTCAAAAAATTTAAAAACAACTTTCCGTCGTTATTTTTGGCAAAAACGGAATGAGATAGGTTGAGATAGGCCGAGAAAGAGATAAAATAATTTTTGACCCGAATTCCGCTCATACTCGACCCGGGGGAGAAAATTCCGAAAAATAATAGCAAAAACATTTAAAAAATTAAAAAACAACTTTCCGGCGTTATTTTTAGCCCAAACGGGATGAGATAGGATGAGATAGGTGGAAAAAGAGATAAAAGAATTTTAGACCCGAATTCCGTTCATACTCGACCCGGGGGAGAAAATTCAGAAAGAAAACGCAAAAAAATTCCAAAAATTTAAAAATAACTTTCCGTCGATATTTTTAGCAAAAATGGAATGAGATAGGTTGAGATAGGCCGAGAAAGAGATAAGAGAAAGAGATAAAAGAATTTTAGACCCGAATTCCGTTCATACTCGACCCGGGGGAGAAAATTCCGAAAGAAAATGCAAAAAAATTCAAAAAATTTAAAAACAACTTTCCGTCTTTATTTTTAGCAAAAACGGAATGAGATAGGTCGAGGTAGGCCGATAAAGAGATAAAAGAATTTTAGACCCGAATTCCGCTTATTCTCGACCCGGGGGAGCAAATTCCGAAAAAAAATAGCAAAAAAATTCAAAAAATTAGAGAACAACTTTTCGGCATCATTTATTGCCAAATTGGGGATGAGACAGGCTGAGAAAGAGAGAAAATAATTTAACACCTGAATTCCACTCATACTCGACCCGGGGGAGAAAATTCCGAAAAAAAAATAGCAAAAAAATTAAAAAACAACTTTCCGGCGTTATTTTTAGCCAAAACGGGATGAGATAGGATGAGATAGGCCGAGAAAGAGATAAAAGAATTTTAGACCCGAATTCCGCTCATACTCGACCCGGGGGAGAAAATTCCGAAAAATAATAGCAAAAACAATTAAAAAATTAAAAAACAACTTTCCGGCGTTATTTTTAGCCCAAACGGGATGAGATAGAATGAGATAGGCCGGGAAAGAGATAACAGAATTTTAAACTCGAATTCCGCTCATACTCGACCCGGGGGAGCAAATTCCAAAAAAAAAAAAAAGCAAAAAAATTCAAAAAATTTGAAAACAACTTTCCGTCGTTATTTTTAGCAAAAACGGAATGAGATAGGTTGAGATAGGCAGTGAAAGAGATAAAAGAATTTTAGACCTGAACTCCGCTCATTCTCGACCCGGGGGTGCAAATTCCGAAAAAAAAATAGCAAAAAAATTCAAAAAAATTAGAGAACAACTTTTCGGCATTATTTTTTGCCAAATTGGGGATGAGACAGGCTGAGAAAGAGAGAAAATAATTTAACACCTGAATTCCGCTCATACTCGACCCGGGGGAGAAAATTCAAAAAAAAAAATAGCAAAAAAATTCAAAAAATTAAAAAACAACTTTCCGGCTTTATTTTTAGCCAAAACGGGATGAGATAGGATGAGATAGGCCGAGAAAGAAATAAAAGTATTTTAGACCCGAATTCCGCTCACACTCGACCCGGGGGAGAAAATTCCGAAAATAAATAGCAAAAAAATTTAAAAAATTAAAAAACAACTTTACGGAGTTATTTTTAGCCAAAACGGGATGAGATAGGATGAGATAGGCCGAGAAAGAGATAAAAGAATTTTAGACCCGAATTCCGCTCATACTCGACCCGGGGGAGAAAATTCCGAAAACAAATAGCAAAAAAATTTAAAAAATTAAAAAACAACTTTACGGAGTTATTTTTAGCCAAAGCGGGATGAGATAGGATGAGATGGGCCGATAAAGAAATAAAAGTATTTTAGACCCGAATTCCATTCAAACTCGACCCGGGGGAGCAAATTCCGAAAAAATAATAGCAAAAAAATTCAAAATATTTAAAAACAACTTTCCGTCGTTATTTTTAGCAAAAACGGAATGAGATAGGTTGAGATAGGCCGAGAAAGAGATAAAAGAATCTTAGACCCGAATTCCGCTCATTCTCGACCCGGGGGTGCAAATTCAGAAAAAAAATAGCAAAAAAATTCAAAAAATTGGAGAACAGCTTTTCGGCATTTTTTTTTGCCAAATTGGGGATGAGACAGGCAGAGAAAGAGTGAAAATAATTTAACACCCGAATTCCGCTCATACTCGACCCGGGGGAGAAAATTCCAAAAAAAAAATAGCAAAAAAATTCAAAAAATTCAAAAACAACTTTCCGGCGTTATTTTTAGCCAAAATGGGATGAGATAGGATGAGCTAGGCCGAGAAAGAAATAAAAGTATTTTAGATCCGAATTCCGCTCATACTCGACACTGGGGAGAAAATTCCGAAAAAAAATAGCAAAAAAATTTAAAAACAACTTGACGGAGTTATTTTTAGCCAAAACGGGATGAGATAGGATGAGATAGGCGAAGAACGAGATAAAAGAATTTTAGACCCGAATTCCGTTCATAATCGACCCGGGGGAAAAATTCCGAAAGAAAATGCAAAAAAATTCAAAAAATTTGAAAACAACTTTCCGGCGTTATTTTTAGCAAAAAGGGGATGAGATAGGATGAGATTGGCCGAGAAAGAGATCAAAGAATTTTAGACCCGAATTCCGCTCATACTCTACCCGGGGGTGCAAATTCCGAAAAAAAATAGCAAAAAAATTCAAAAAATTAGAGAACAACTTTTCGGCATTATTTTTTGCCAAATTGGGGATGAGACAGGCTGAGAAAGAGAGAAAATAATTTAACACCTGAATTCCGCTCATACACGACCCGGGGGAGAAAATTCCAAAAAAAAAATAGCAAAAAAATTAAAAAAATAAAAAAACAACTTTCCGGCGTTATTTTTAGCCAAAGCGGGATGAGATAGGATGAGATGGGCCGAGAAAGAAATAAAAGTATTTTAGACCCGAATTCCGTTCATACTCGACCCGGGGGAGAAAATTCCGAAAGAAAATGCAAAAAAATTCAAAAAATTTAAAAACAACTTTCCGTCATTATTTTTGGCAAAAAAGGAATGAGATAGGTTGAGATAGGCCGATAAAGAGATAAAAGAATTTTAGACCCGAATTCCGCTCATTCTCTACCCGGGGGAGCAAATTCCGAAAAAAAATAGCAAAAAAATTCAAAAAATTAGGGAACAGCTTTTCGTCATCATTTTTTGCCAAATTGGGGATGAGACAGACTGAGAAAGAGAGAAAATAATTTAACACCTGAATTCCGCTCATACTCGACCCGGGGGAGAAAATTCCAAAAAAAAATAGCAAAAAAATTCAAAAAATTCAAAAACAACTTTCCGGCGTTATTTTTAGCCAAAACGGGATGAGATAGGATGATGTAGGCCGAGAAAGAAATAAAAGTATTTTAGACCCGAATTCCGCTCATACTCGACACTGGGGAGAAAATTCCGAAAAAAAATTTAAAAAATTTAAAAACAACTTGACGGAGTTATTTTTAGCCAAAACGGGATGAGATAGGATGAGATAGGTGGAGAACGAGATAAAAGAATTTTAGACCCGAATTTCGCTCATACTCGACCCGGGGGAGAAAATTCCTAAAGAAAATGCAAAAAAATTGAAAAAATTAAAAAACATCTTTCTGGTGTTATTTTTAGCCAAAACGAGATGAGATAGGATGAGATAGGCCGAGAAACAGATAAAAGAATTCTAGACCAGAATTCCGCTCATACTCGACCCGGGGGAGAAAATTCCGAAAAATAATAGAAAAAACATTTAAAAAATTAAAAAACAACTTTCCGGCATTACTTTTAGCCAAAACGGGATGAGATAGGATGAGATAGGCCGAGAAAGAAATAAAGGTATTGTAGACTCGAATTCCGCTCATACTCGACCCGGGGGAGAAAATATGAAAAAAAAAATAGAAAAAAATTCAAAAAATTAAAAAACAACTTTCCGACATTATTTTCAGCCAAAACGAGATGAGATAGGCCGAGAAAGAGATAAAAGAATTTTAGACCCGAATTCCGCTCATACTCGACACTTGGGAGAAAATTCCAAAAAAAAAAAAGCAAAAAAATTGAAAAAATTAAAAAACAACTTTCCGACGTTATTTTTAGCCAAAGCGGGATGAGATAGGATGAGATGGGCCGAGAAAGAAATAAAAGTATTTTAGACCCGAATTCCGTTCATACTCGACCCGGGGGAGCAAATTCCGAAAAAAAAAAATAGCAAAAAAATTGAAAAAATTAAAAAACATCTTTCTAGGGATATTTTTAGCCAAAGCGTGATGAGATAGTATGAGATAGAGATAAAAGAACTTTAGACCCGAATTCCGTTCATACTCGACCCGGGGGAGAAAATTCCGAGAGAGAAAATGCAAAAAAATTCGAAAAATTTAAAAACAACTTTCCGTCGTTATTTTTAGCAAAAACGGAATGAGATAGGTTGAGATAGGTCGAGAAAGAGATAAAAGAATTTTAGATCCGAATTCCGCTCATTCTCGACCCGGGGGTGCAAATTCCGAAAAAAAATAGCAAAAAAATTCAAAAAATTAGAGAACAAGTTTTCGGCATTATTTTTTGCCAAATTGGGGATGAGACAGGCTGAGAAAGAGAGAAAATAATTTAACAACTGAATTCCGCTCATACACGACCCGGGGGAGAAAATTCCAAAAAAAAAAAGCAAAAAAATTAAAAAAATTAAAAAACAACTTTCCGGCGTTATTTTTAGCCAAAGCGGGATGAGATAAGATGAGGTGGGCCGAGAAAGAAATAAAAGTATTTTAGACCCGAATTTCGTCCATACTCGACCCGGGGGAGAAAATTCTGAAAGAAAATGCAAAAAAATTCAAAAAATTTAAAAACAACTTTCGGTCGTTATTTTTGGCAAAAACGGAATGAGATAGGTTGAGATAGGCCGATAAAGAGATAAAAGAATTTTAGACCCGAATTCCGCTCATTCTCGACCCGGGGGAGCAAATTCCGAAAAAAAATAGCAAAAAAATTCAAAAAATTAGGGAAAAGCTTTTCGGCATTATTTTTTGCCAAATTGGGGATGAGACAGGCTGAGAAAGAGAGAAAATAATTTAACGCCTGAATTCCGCTCATACTCGACCCGGGGGAGAATATTCCAAAAAAAAATAGCAAAAAAATTCAAAAAATTCAAAAACAACTTTCCGGCGTTATTTATAGCCAAAACGGGGTGAGATAGGATGAGGTAGGCCGAGAAAGAAATAAAAGTATTTTAGACCCAAATTCCGCTCATACTCGACACTGGGGAGAAAATTCCAAAAAAAAAAAGCAAACAAATTTAAAAAATTTAAAAACCACTTGACGGAGTTATTTTTAGCCAACACGGGATGAGATAGGATGAGATAGGTGGAGAACGAGATAAAAGAATTTTAGACCCTAATTCCGCTCATACTTGACCCGAGGGAGAAAATTCCTAAAGAAAATGCAAAAAAATTGAAAAAATTAAAAAACATCTTTCTGGTGTTATTTTTAGCCAAAACGAGATGAGATAGGATGAGATAGGCCGAGAAAGAGATAAAAGAATTCTAGACCAGAATTCCGCTCATACTCGACACGGGGGAGAAAATTCCGAAAAATAATAGCAAAAACATTTAAAAAATTAAAAAACAACTTTCCGGCATTATTTTTAGCCAAAACGGGATGAGATAGGATGAGATAGGCCGAGAAAGAAATAAAGGTATTTTAGACTCGAATTCCGCTCATACTCGACCCGGGGGAGAAAATATGAAAAAAAAATAGAAAAAAATTCAAAAAAATTAAAAAACAACTTTCCGACATTATTTTCAGCCAAAATGAGATGAGATAGGTCGAGAAAGAGATAAAAGAATTTTAGACCCGAATTCCGCTCATACTCGACACTGGGGAGAAAATTCCAAAAAAAAAAAAGCAAAAAAATTGAAAAAATTAAAAAACAACTTTCCAGCGTTATTTTTAGCCAAAGCGGGATGAGATAGGATGAGATGGGCCAAGAAAGAAATAAAAGTATTTTAGACCCGAATTCCGTTCATACTCGACCCGGGGGAGCAAATTCCGAAAAAAAAAATAGCAAAAAAATTGAAAAAATTAAAAAACATCTTTCTGGGGATATTTTTAGCCAAAACGTGATGAGATAGTATGAGATAGAGATAAAAGAACTTTAGACCCGAATTCCGTTCATACTCGACCCGGGGGAGAAAATTCCGAGAGAAAATGCAAAAAAATTCAAAAAATTTAAAAACAACTTTCCGTCGTTATTTTTAGCAAAAACGGAATGAGATAGGTTGGGATAGGTCGAGAAAGAGATAAAAGAATTTTAGATCCGAATTCCGCTCATTCTCGACCCGAGGGTGCAAATTCCGAAAAAAAATAGCAAAAAAATTCAAAAAATTAGAGAACAACTTTTCAGCATTATTTTTTGCCAAATTGGGGATGAGACAGGCTGAGAAAGAGAGAAAATAATTTAACACCTGAATTCCGCTCATACACGACCCGGGGGAGAAAATTCCAAAAAAAAAAAAGCAAAAAAATTAAAAAAATTAAAAAACAACTTTCCGGCGTTATTTTTAGCCAAAGCGGGATGAGATAGGATGAGATGGGCCGAGAAAGAAATAAAAGTATTTTAGACCCGAATTCCGTTCATACTCGACCCGGGGGAGAAAATTCCGAAAGAAAATGCAAAAAAATTCAAAAAATTTAAAAACAACTTTCCGTCGTTATTTTTGGCAAAAACGGAATGAGATAGGTTGAGATAGGCCGATAAAGAGATAAAAGAATTTTAGACCCGAATTCCGCTCATTCTCGACCCGGGGGAGCAAATTCCGAAAAAAAATAGCAAAAAAATTCAAAAAATTAGGGAACAGCTTTTCGGCATTATTTTTTGCCAAATTGGGGATGAGACAGGCTGAGAAAGAGAGAAAATAATTTAACACCTGAATTCCGCTCATACTCGACCCGGGGGAGAAAATTCCAAAAAAAAATAGCAAAAAAATTCAAAAAATTCAAAAACAACTTTCCGGCGTTATTTTTAGCCAAAACGGGATGAGATAGGATGAGGTAGGCCGAGAAAGAAATAAAAGTATTTTAGACCCGACTTCCGCTCATACTCGACACTGGGGAGAAAATTCCGAAAAAAAATAGCAAAAAAATTTAAAAACAACTTGACGGAGTTATTTTTAGCCAAAACGGGATGAGATAGGATGAGATAGGTGGAGAACGAGATAAAAGAATTTTAGACCCGAATTCCGCTCATACTCGACCCGGGGGAGAAAATTCCTAAAGAAAATGCAAAAAAATTGAAAAAATTAAAAAACATCTTTCTGGTGTTATTTTTAGCCAAAACGAGATGAGATAGGATGACATAAGCCGAGAAAGAGATAAAAGAATTCTAGACCAGAATTCCGCTCATACTCGACCCGGGGGAGAAAATTCCGAAAAATAATAGCAAAAACATTTAAAAAATTAAAAAACAACTTTCCGGCATTATTTTTAGCCAAAACGGGATGAGATAGGATGAGATAGGCCGAGAAAGAAATAAAGGTATTGTAGACTCGAATTCCGCTCATACTCGACCCGGGGGAGAAAATATGAAAAAAAAATAGAAAAAAATTCAAAAAATTAAAAAACAACTTTCCGACATTATTTTCAGCCAAAACGAGATGAGATAGGCCGAGAAAGAGATAAAAGAATTTTAGACCCGAATTCCGCTCATACTCGACACTGGGGAGAAAATTCCAAAAAAAAAAAAGCAAAAAAATTGAAAAAATTAAAAAACAACTTTCCGGCGTTATTTTTAGCCAAAGCGGGATGAGATAGGATGAGATGGGCCGAGAAAGAAATAAAAGTATTTTAGACCCGAATTCCGTTCATACTCGACCCGGGGGAGCAAATTCCGAAAAAAAAAAATAGCAAAAAAATTGAAAAAATTAAAAAACATCTTTCTAGGGATATTTTTAGCCAAAACGTAATGAGATAGTATGAGATAGAGATAAAAGAACTTTAGACCCGAATTCCGTTCATACTCGACCCGGGGGAGAAAATTCCGAGAGAAAATGCAAAAAAATTCAAAAAATTTAAAAACAACTTTCCGTCGTTATTTATAGCAAAAACGGAACGAGATAGGTTGAGATAGGTCGAGAAAGAGATAAAAGAATTTTAGATCCGAATTCCGCTCATTCTCGACCCGGGGGTGCAAATTCCGAAAAAAAATAGCGAAAAAATTCAAAAAATTAGAGAACAACTTTTCGGCATTATTTTTTACCAAATTGGGGATGAGACAGGCTGAGAAAGAGAGAAAAGAATTTAACACCTGAATTCCGCTCATACACGACCCGGGGGAGAAAATTCCAAAAAAAAAAAAAGCAAAAAAATTAAAAAAATTAAAAAACAACTTTCCGGCGTTATTTTAAGCCAAAGCGGGATGAGGTAGGATGAGATGGGCCGAGAAAGAAATAAAAGTATTTTAGACCCGAATTCCGTTCATACTCGACCCAGGGGAGAAAATTCCGAAAGAAAATGCAAAAAAATTCAAAAAATTTAAAAACAACTTTCCGTCGTTATTTTTGGCAAAAACGGAATGAGATAGGTTGAGATAGGCCGATAAAGTGATAAAAGAATTTTAGACCCGAATTCCGCTCATTCTCGACCCGGGGGAGCAAATTCCGAAAAAAAATAGCAAAAAAATTCAAAAAATTAGGGAACAGCTTTTCGGCATTATTTTTTGCCAAATTGGGGATGAGACAGGCTGAGAAAGAGAGAAAATAATTTAACACCTGAATTCCGCTCATACTCGACCCGGGGGAGAAAATTCCAAAAAAAAATAGCAAAAATATTCAAAAAATTCAAAAACAACTTTCCGGCGTTATTTTTAGCCAAAACGGGGTGAGATAGGCTGAGGTAGGCCGAGAAAGAAATAAAAGTATTTTAGACCCGAATTCCGCTCATACTCGACACTGGGGAGAAAATTCCGAAAAAAAATAGCAAACAAATTTAAAAAATTTAAAAACCACTTGACGGAGTTATTTTTAGCCAACACGGGATGAGATAGGATGAGATAGGTGGAGAACGAGATAAAAGAATTTTAGACCCTAATTCCGCTCATACTCGACCCGAGGGAGAAAATTCCTAAAGAAAATGCAAAAAAATTGAAAAAATTAAAAAACATCTTTCTGGTGTTATTTTTAGCCAAAACGAGATGAGATAGGATGAGATAGGCCGAGAAAGAGATAAAAGAATTCTAGACCAGAATTCCGCTCATACTCGGCACGGGGGAGAAAATTCCGAAAAATAATAGCAAAAACATTTAAAAAATTAAAAAACAACTTTCCGGCATTATTTTTAGCCAAAACGGGATGAGATAGGATGAGATAGGCCGAGAAAGAAATAAAGGTATTGTAGACTCGAATTCCGCTCATACTCGACCCGGGGGAGAAAATATGAAAAAAAAAATAGAAAAAAATTCAAAAAATTAAAAAACAACTTTCCTACATTATTTTCAGCCAAAACGAGATGAGATAGGCCGAGAAAGAGATAAAAGAATTTTAGACCCGAATTCCGCTCATACTCGACACTGGGGAGAAAATTCCAAAAAAAAAAAAGCAAAAAAATTGAAAAAATTAAAAAACAACTTTCCGGCGTTATTTTTAGCCAAAGCGGGATGAGATAGGATGAGATGGGCCGAGAAAGAAATAAAAGTATTTTAGACCCGAATTCCGTTCATACTCGACCCGGGGGAGCAAATTCCGAAAAAAAAAATAGCAAAAAAATTGAAAAAATTAAAAAACATCTTTCTGGGGATATTTTTAGCCAAAACGTGATGAGATAGTATGAGATAGAGATAAAAGAACTTTAGACCCGAATTCCGTTCATACTCGACCCGGGGGAGAAAATTCCGAGAGAAAATGCAAAAAAATTCAAAAAATTTAAAGACAACTTTCCGTCGTTATTTTTAGCAAAAACGGAATGAGATAGGTTGAGATAGGTCGAGAAAGAGATAAAAGAATTTTAGATCCGAATTCCGCTCATTCTCGACCCGGGGGTGCAAATTCCGAAAAAAAATAGCAAAAAAATTCAAAAAATTAGAGAACAACTTTTCGGCATTATTTTTTGCCAAATTGGGGATGAGACAGGCTGAGAAAGAGAGAAAATAATTTAACACCTGAATTCCGCTCATACACGACCCGGGGGAGAAAATTCCAAAAAAAAAAAAGCAAAAAAATTGAAAAAATTAAAAAACAACTTTCCGGCGTTATTTTTAGCCAAAGCGGGATGAGGTAGGATGAGATGGGCCGAGAAAGAAATAAAAGTATTTTAGACCCGAATTCCGTTCGCACTCGACCCGGGGGAGCAAATTCCGAAAAAAAAAATAGCAAAAAAATTGAAAAAATTAAAAAACATCTTTCTGGGGATATTTTTAGCCAAAACGTGATGAGATAGTATGAGATAGAGATAAAAAACTTTAGACCCGAATTCCGTTCATACTCGACCCGGGGGAGAAAATTCCGAGAGAAAATGCAAAAAAATTCAAAAAATTTAAAAACAACTTTCCGTCGTTATTTTTAGAAAAAACGGAATGAGATAGGTTGAGATAGGTCGAGAAAGAGATAAAAGAATTTTAGATCCGAATTCCGCTCATTCTCGACCCGGGGGTGCAAATTCCGAAAAAAAATAGCAAAAAAATTCAAAAAATTAGAGAACAACTTTTCGGCATTATTTTTTGCCAAATTGGGGATGAGACAGGCTGAGAAAGAGAGAAAATAATTTAACACCTGAACTCCGCTCATCCACAACCCGGGGGAGAAAATTCCAAAAAAAAAAAAGCAAAAAAATTAAAAAAATTAAAAAACAACTTTCCGGCGTTATTTTTAGCCAAAGCGGGATGAGGTAGGATGAGATGGGCCGAGAAAGAAATAAAAGTATTTTAGACCCGAATTCCGTTCATACTCGACCCGGGGGAGAAAATTCCGAAAGAAAATGCAAAAAAATTCAAAAAATTTAAAAACAACTTTCCGTCGTTAGTTTTGGCAAAAACGGAATGAGATAGGTTGAGATAGGCCGATAAAGTGATAAAAGAATTTTAGACCCGAATTCCGCTCATTCTCGACCCGAGGGAGCAAATTCCGAAAAAAAATAGCAAAAAAATTCAAAAAATTAGGGAACAGCTTTTCGGCATTATTTTTTGCCAAATTGGGGATGAGACAGGCTGAGAAAGAGAGAAAATAATTTAACACCTGAATTCCGCTCATACTCGACCCGGGGGAGAAAATTCCAAAAAAAAATAGCAAAAAAATTCAAAAAATTCAAAAACATCTTTCCGGCGTTATTTTTAGCCAAAACGGGATGAGATAGGATGAGGTAGGCCGAGAAAGAAATAAAAGTATTTTAGACCCGACTTCCGCTCATACTCGACACTGGGGAGAAAATTCCGAAAAAAAATAGCAAAAAAATTTAAAAACAACTTGACGGAGTTATTTTTAGCCAAAACGGGATGAGATAGGATGAGATAGGTGGAGAACGAGATAAAAGAATTTTAGACCCGAATTCCGCTCATACTCGACCCGGGGGAGAAAATTCCTAAAGAAAATGCAAAAAAATTGAAAACATTAAAAAACATCTTTCTGGTGTTATTTTTAGCCAAAACGAGATGAGATAGGATGAGATAGGCCGAGAAAGAGATAAAAGAATTCTAGACAGAATTCCGCTCATACTCGACCCGGGGGAGAAAATTCCGAAAAATAATAGCAAAAACATTTAAAAAATTAAAAAAAAAAACTTTCCGGCATTATTTTTAGCCAAAACGGGATGAGATAGGATGAGATAGGCCGAGAAAGAAATAAAGGTATTGTAGACTCGAATTCCGCTCATACTCGACCCGGGGGAGAAAATATGAAAAAAAAATAGAAAAAAATTCAAAAAATTAAAAAAAAACTTTCCGACATTATTTTCAGCCAAAACGAGATGAGATAGGCCGAGAAAGAGATAAAAGAATTTTAGACCCGAATTCCGTTCATACTCGACACTGGGGAGAAAATTCCAAAAAAAAAAAAGCAAAAAAATTGAAAAAATTAAAAAACAACTCTCCGGCGTTATTTTTAGCCAAAGCGGGATGAGATAGGATGAGATGGGCCGAGAAAGAAATAAAAGTATTTTAGACCCGAATTCCGTTCATACTCGACCCGGGGGAGCAAATTCCGAAAAAAAAAAATAGCAAAAAAATTGAAAAAATTAAAAAACATCTTTCTAGGGATATTTTTAGCCAAAACGTGATGAGATAGTATGAGATAGAGATAAAAGAACTTTAGACCTGAATTCCGTTCATACTCGACCCGGGGGAGAAAATTCCGAGAGAAAATGCAAAAAAATTCAAAAAATTTAAAAACAACTTTCCGTCGTTATTTTTAGCAAAAACGGAATGAGATAGGTTGAGATAGGTCGAGAAAGAGATAAAAGAATTTTAGATCCGAATTCCGCTCATTCACGACCCGGGGGTGCAAATTCCGAAAAAAAATAGCAAAAAAATTCAAAAAATTAGAGAACAACTTTTCGGCATTATTTTTTGCCAAATTGGGGATGAGACAGGCTGAGAAACAGAGAAAATAATTTAACACCTGAACTCCGCTCATCCACGACCCGGGGGAGAAAATTCCAAAAAAAAAAAAGCAAAAAAATTAAAAAAATTAAAAAACAACTTTCCGGCGTTATTTTTAGCCAAAGCGGGATGAGGTAGGATGAGATGGGCCGAGAAAGAAATAAAAGTATTTTAGACCCGAATTCCGTTCATACTCGACCCGGGGGAGAAAATTCCGAAAGAAAATGCAAAAAAATTCAAAAAATTTAAAAACAACTTTCCGTCGTTATTTTTGGCAAAAACGGAATGAGATAGGTTGAGATAGGCCGATAAAGTGATAAAAGAATTTTAGACCCGAATTCCGCTCATTCTCGACCCGAGGGAGCAAATTCCGAAAAAAAATAGCAAAAAAATTCAAAAAATTAGGGAACAGCTTTTCGGCATTATTTTTTGCCAAATTGGGGATGAGACAGGCTGAGAAAGAGAGAAAATAATTTAACACCTGAATTCCGCTCATACTCGACCCGGGAGAGAAAATTCCAAAAAAAAATAGCAAAAAAATTCAAAAAATTCAAAAACAACTTTCCGGCGTTATTTTTAGCCAAAACGGGATGAGATAGGATGAGGTAGGCCGAGAAAGAAATAAAAGAATTTTAGACCCGACTTCCGCTCATACTCGACACTAGGGAGAAAATTCCGAAAAAAAATAGCAAAAAAATTTAAAAACAACTTGACGGAGTTATTTTTAGCCAAAACGGGATGAGATAGGATGAGATAGGTGGAGAACGAGATAAAAGAATTTTAGACCCGAATTCCGCTCATACTCGACCCGGGGGAGAAAATTCCTAAAGAAAATGCAAAAAAATTGAAAAAATTAAAAAACATCTTTCTGGTGTTATTTTTAGCCAAAACGAGATGAGATAGGATGAGATAGGCCGAGAAAGAGATAAAAGAATTCTAGACCAGAATTCCGCTCATACTCGACCCAGGGGAGAAAATTCCGAAAAATAATAGCAAAAACATTTAAAAAATTAAAAAAAAACTTTCCGGCATTATTTTTAGCCAAAACGGGATGAGATAGGATGAGATAGGCCGAGAAAGAAATAAAGGTATTGTAGACTCGAATTCCGCTCATACTCGACCCGGGGGAGAAAATATGAAAAAAAAATAGAAAAAAATTCAAAAAATTAAAAAAAAACTTTCCGACATTATTTTCAGCCAAAACGAGATGAGATAGGCCGAGAAAGAGATAAAAGAATTTTAGACCCGAATTCCGTTCATACTCGACACTGGGGAGAAAATTCCAAAAAAAAAAAAGCAAAAAAATTGAAAAAATTAAAAAACAACTCTCCGGCGTTATTTTTAGCCAAAGTGGGATGAGATAGGATGAGATGGGCCGAGAAAGAAATAAAAGTATTTTAGACCCGAATTCCGTTCATACTCAACCCGGGGGAGCAAATTCCGAAAAAAAAAAATAGCAAAAAAATTGAAAAAATTAAAAAACATCTTTCTAGGGATATTTTTAGCCAAAACGTGATGAGATAGTATGAGATAGAGATAAAAGAACTTTAGACCCGAATTCCGTTCATACTCGACCCGGGGGAGAAAATTCCGAGAGAAAATGCAAAAAAATTCAAAAAATTTAAAAACAACTTTCCGTCGTTATTTTTAGCAAAAACGGAATGAGGTAGGTTGAGATAGGTCGAGAAAGAGATAAAAGAATTTTAGATCCGAATTCCGCTCATTCTCGACCCGGGGGTGCAAATTCCGAAAAAAAATAGCAAAAAAATTCAAAAAATTAGAGAACAACTTTTCGGCATTATTTTTTGCCAAATTGGGGATGAGACAGGCTGAGAAACAGAGAAAATAATTTAACACCTGAACTCCGCTCATCCACGACCCGGGGGAGAAAATTCCAAAAAAAAAAAAGAAAAAAAATTAAAAAAATTAAAAAACAACTTTCCGGCGTTATTTTTAGCCAAAGCGGGATGAGGTAGGATGAGATGGGCCGAGAAAGAAATAAAAGTATTTTAGACCCGAATTCCGTTCATACTCGACCCGGGGGAGAAAATTCCGAAAGAAAATGCAAAAAAATTCAAAAAATTTAAAAACAACTTTCCGTCGTTATTTTTGGCAAAAACGGAATGAGATAGGTTGAGATAGGCCGATAAAGTGATAAAAGAATTTTAGACCCGAATTCCACTCATTCTCGACCCGAGGGAGCAAATTCCGAAAAAAAATAGCAAAAAAATTCAAAAAATTAGGGAACAGCTTTTCGGCATTATTTTTTGCCAAATTGGGGATGAGACAGGCTGAGAAAGAGAGAAAATAATTTAACACCTGAATTCCGCTCATACTCGACCCGGGAGAGAAAATTCCAAAAAAAAATAGCAAAAAAATTCAAAAAATTCAAAAACAACTTTCCGGCGTTATTTTTAGCCAAAACGGGATGAGATAGGGTGAGGTAGGCCGAGAAAGAAATAAAAGAATTTTAGACCCGACTTCCGCTCATACTCGACACTGGGGAGAAAATTCCGAAAAAAAATAGCAAAAAAATTTAAAAACAACTTGACGGAGTTATTTTTAGCCAAAACGGGATGAGATAGGATGAGATAGGTGGAGAACGAGAGAAAAGAATTTTAGACCCGAATTCCGCTCATACTCGACCCGGGGGAGAAAATTCCTAAAGAAAATGCAAAAAAATTGAAAAAATTAAAAAACATCTTTCTGGTGTTATTTTTAGCCAAAACGAGATGAGATAGGATGAGATAGGCCGAGAAAGAGATAAAAGAATTTTAGACCCGAATTCCGCTCATACTCGACCCGGGGGAGAAAATTCCGAAAACAAATAGCAAAAAAATTTAAAAAATTAAAAAACAACTTTACGGAGTTATTTTTAGCCAAAGCGGGATGAGATAGGATGAGATGGGCCGATAAAGAAATAAAAGTATTTTAGACCCGAATTCCATTCAAACTCGACCCGGGGGAGCAAATTCCGAAAAAATAATAGCAAAAAAATTCAAAATATTTAAAAACAACTTTCCGTCGTTATTTTTAGCAAAAAACGGAATGAGATAGGTTGAGATAGGCCGAGAAAGAGATAAAAGAATCTTAGACCCGAATTCCGCTCATTCTCGACCCGGGGGTGCAAATTCATAAAAAAAATAGCAAAAAAATTCAAAAAATTAGAGAACAGCTTTTCGGCATTTTTTTTTGCCAAATTGGGGATGAGACAGGCAGAGAAAGAGAGAAAATAATTGAACACCCGAATTCCGCTCATACTCGACCAGGGGGAGAAAATTCCAAAAAAAAAATAGCAAAAAAATTCAAAAAATTCAAAAACAACTTTCCGGCGTTATTTTTAGCCAAAATGGGATGAGATAGGATGAGCTAGGCCGAGAAAGAAATAAAAGTATTTTAGATCCGAATTCCGCTCATACTCGACACTGGGGAGAAAATTCCGAAAAAAAATAGCAAAAAAATTTAAAAACAACTTGACGGAGTTATTTTTAGCCAAAACGGGATGAGATAGGATGAGATAGGCGAAGAACGAGATAAAAGAATTTTAGACCCGAATTCCGTTCATAATCGACCCGGGGGAAAAATTCCGAAAGAAAATGCAAAAAAATTCAAAAAATTTGAAAACAACTTTCCGGCGTTATTTTTAGCAAAAAGGGGATGAGATAGGATGAGATTGGCCGAGAAAGAGATAAAAGAATTTTACACCCGAATTCCGCTCATTCTCGACCCGGGGTAGCAAATTTCGAAAAAAAATACCAAAAAAAATCCAAAAAATTAGGGAAAAACTTTTCGGCATTATTTCTAGCCAAATCGGGGATGAGACAGGCTGAGAAAGAGAGAAAATAATTTAACACCTGAATTCCGCTCATACACGACCCGGGGGAGAAAATTCCAAAAAAAAAATAGCAAAAAAATTAAAAAAATAAAAAAACAACTTTCCGGCGTTATTTTTAGCCAAAGCGGGATGAGATAGGATGAGATGGGCCGAGAAAGAAATAAAAGTATTTTAGACCCGAATTCCGTTCATACTCGACCCGGGGGAGAAAATTCCGAAAGAAAATGCAAAAAAATTCAAAAAATTTAAAAACAACTTTCCGTCATTATTTTTGGCAAAAAAGGAATGAGATAGGTTGAGATAGGCCGATAAAGAGATAAAAGAATTTTAGACCCGAATTCCGCTCATTCTCGACCCGGGGGAGCAAATTCCGAAAAAAAATAGCAAAAAAATTCAAAAAATTAGGGAACAGCTTTTCGTCATCATTTTTTGCCAAATTGGGGATGAGACAGACTGAGAAAGAGAGAAAATAATTTAACACCTGAATTCCGCTCATACTCGACCCGGGGGAGAAAATTCCAAAAAAAAATAGCAAAAAAATTCAAAAAATTCAAAAACAACTTTCCGGCGTTATTTTTAGCCAAAACGGGATGAGATAGGATGATGTAGGCCGAGAAAGAAATAAAAGTATTTTAGACCCGAATTCCGCTCATACTCGACACTGGGGAGAAAATTCCGAAAAAAAATTTAAAAAATTTAAAAACAACTTGACGGAGTTATTTTTAGCCAAAACGGGATGAGATAGGATGAGATAGGTGGAGAACGAGATAAAAGAATTTTAGACCCGAATTTCGCTCATACTCGACCCGGGGGAGAAAATTCCTAAAGAAAATGCAAAAAAATTGAAAAAATTAAAAAACATCTTTCTGGTGTTATTTTTAGCCAAAACGAGATGAGATAGGATGAGATAGGCCGAGAAACAGATAAAAGAATTCTAGACCAGAATTCCGCTCATACTCGACCCGGGGGAGAAAATTCCGAAAAATAATAGAAAAAACATTTAAAAAATTAAAAAACAACTTTCCGGCATTACTTTTTGCCAAAACGGGATGAGATAGGATGAGATAGGCCGAGAAAGAAATAAAGGTATTGTAGACTCGAATTCCGCTCATACTCGACCCGGGGGAGAAAATATGAAAAAAAAAATAGAAAAAAATTCAAAAAATTAAAAAACAACTTTCCGACATTATTTTCAGCCAAAACGAGATGAGATAGGCCGAGAAAGAGATAAAAGAATTTTAGACCCGAATTCCGCTCATACTCGACACTGGGGAGAAAATTCCAAAAAAAAAAAAGCAAAAAAATTGAAAAAATTAAAAAACAACTTTCCGACGTTATTTTTAGCCAAAGCGGGATGAGATAGGATGAGATGGGCCGAGAAAGAAATAAAAGTATTTTAGACCCGAATTCCGTTCATACTCGACCCGGGGGAGCAAATTCCGAAAAAAAAAAATAGCAAAAAAATTGAAAAAATTAAAAAACATCTTTCTAGGGATATTTTTAGCCAAAGCGTGATGAGATAGTATGAGATAGAGATAAAAGAACTTTAGACCCGAATTCCGTTCATACTCGACCCGGGGGAGAAAATTCCGAGAGAAAATGCAAAAAAATTCGAAAAATTTAAAAACAACTTTCCTTCGTTATTTTTAGCAAAAACGGAATGAGATAGGTTGAGATAGGTCGAGAAAGAGATAAAAGAATTTTAGATCCGAATTCCGCTCATTCTCGACCCGGGGGTGCAAATTCCGAAAAAAAATAGCAAAAAAATTCAAAAAATTAGAGAACAAGTTTTCGGCATTATTTTTTGCCAAATTGGGGATGAGACAGGCTGAGAAAGAGAGAAAATAATTTAACACCTGAATTCCGCTCATACACGACCCGGGGGAGAAAATTCCAAAAAAAAAAAAGCAAAAAAATTAAAAAAATTAAAAAACAACTTTCCGGCGTTATTTTTAGCCAAAGCGGGATGAGATAAGATGAGGTGGGCCGAGAAAGAAATAAAAGTATTTTAGACCCGAATTTCGTCCATACTCGACCCGGGGGAGAAAATTCTGAAAGAAAATGCAAAAAAATTCAAAAAATTTAAAAACAACTTTCGGTCGTTATTTTTGGCAAAAACGGAATGAGATAGGTTGAGATAGGCCGATAAAGAGATAAAAGAATTTTAGACCCGAATTCCGCTCATTCTCGACCCGGGGGAGCAAATTCCGAAAAAAATAGCAAAAAAATTCAAAAAATTAGGGAAAAGCTTTTCGGCATTATTTTTTGCCAAATTGGGGATGAGACAGGCTGAGAAAGAGAGAAAATAATTTAACACCTGAATTCCGCTCATACTCGACCCGGGGGAGAATATTCCAAAAAAAAATAGCAAAAAAATTCAAAAAATTCAAAAACAACTTTCCGGCGTTATTTATAGCCAAAACGGGGTGAGATAGGATGAGGTAGGCCGAGAAAGAAATAAAAGTATTTTAGACCCGAATTCCGCTCATACTCGACACTGGGGAGAAAATTCCGAAAAAAAAAAGCAAACAAATTTAAAAAATTTAAAAACCACTTGACGGAGTTATTTTTAGCCAACACGGGATGAGATAGGATGAGATAGGTGGAGAACGAGATAAAAGAATTTTAGACCCTAATTCCGCTCATACTTGACCCGAGGGAGAAAATTCCTAAAGAAAATGCAAAAAAATTGAAAAAATTAAAAAACATCTTTCTGGTGTTATTTTTAGCCAAAACGAGATGAGATAGGATGAGATAGGCCGAGAAAGAGATAAAAGAATTCTAGACCAGAATTCCGCTCATACTCGACACGGGGGAGAAAATTCCGAAAAATAATAGCAAAAACATTTAAAAAATTAAAAAACAACTTTCCGGCATTATTTTTAGCCAAAACGGGATGAGATAGGATGAGATAGGCCGAGAAAGAAATAAAGGTATTTTAGACTCGAATTCCGCTCATACTCGACCCGGGGGAGAAAATATGAAAAAAAAATAGAAAAAAATTCAAAAAAATTAAAAAACAACTTTCCGACATTATTTTCAGCCAAAATGAGATGAGATAGGTCGAGAAAGAGATAAAAGAATTTTAGACCCGAATTCCGCTCATACTCGACACTGGGGAGAAAATTCCAAAAAAAAAAAAGCAAAAAAATTGAAAAAATTAAAAAACAACTTTCCGGCGTTATTTTTAGCCAAAGCGGGATGAGATAGGATGAGATGGGCCAAGAAAGAAATAAAAGTATTTTAGACCCGAATTCCGTTCATACTCGACCCGGGCGAGCAAATTCCGAAAAAAAAAATAGCAAAAAAATTGAAAAAATTAAAAAACATCTTTCTGGGGATATTTTTAGCCAAAACGTGATGAGATAGTATGAGATAGAGATAAAAGAACTTTAGACCCGAATTCCGTTCATACTCGACCCGGGGGAGAAAATTCCGAGAGAAAATGCAAAAAAATTCAAAAAATTTAAAAACAACTTTCCGTCGTTATTTTTAGCAAAAACGGAATGAGATAGGTTGGGATAGGTCGAGAAAGAGATAAAAGAATTTTAGATCCGAATTCCGCTCATTCTCGACCCGAGGTTGCAAATTCCGAAAAAAAAATAGCAAAAAAATTCAAAAAATTAGAGAACAACTTTTCGGCATTATTTTTTGCCAAATTGGGGATGAGACAGGCTGAGAAAGAGAGAAAATAATTTAACACCTGAATTCCGCTCATACACGACCCGGGGGAGAAAATTCCAAAAAAAAAAAAGCGAAAAAATTAAAAAAATTAAAAAACAACTTTCCGGCGTTATTTTTAGCCAAAGCGGGATGAGATAGGATGAGATGGGCCGAGAAAGAAATAAAAGTATTTTAGACCCGAATTCCGTTCATACTCGACCCGGGGGAGAAAATTCCGAAAGAAAATGCAAAAAAATTCAAAAAATTTAAAAACAACTTTCCGTCGTTATTTTTGGCAAAAACGGAATGAGATAGGTTGAGATAGGCCGATAAAGAGATAAAAGAATTTTAGACCCGAATTCCGCTCATTCTCGACCCGGGGGAGCAAATTCCGAAAAAAAATAGCAAAAAAATTCAAAAAATTAGGGAACAGCTTTTCGGCATTATTTTTTGCCAAATTGGGGATGAGACAGGCTGAGAAAGAGAGAAAATAATTTAACACCTGAATTCCGCTCATACTCGACCCGGGGGAGAAAATTCCAAAAAAAAATAGCAAAAAAATTCAAAAAATTCAAAAACAACTTTCCGGCGTTATTTTTAGCCAAAACGGGATTAGATAGGATGAGGTAGGCCGAGAAAGAAATAAAAGTATTTTAGACCCGACTTCCGCTCATACTCGACACTGGGGAGAAAATTCCGAAAAAAAATAGCAAAAAAATTTTAAAAACAACTTGACGGAGTTATTTTTAGCCAAAACGGGATGAGATAGGATGAGATAGGTGGAGAACGAGATAAAAGAATTTTAGACCCGAATTCCGCTCATACTCGACCCGGGGGAGAAAATTCCTAAAGAAAATGCAAAAAAATTGAAAAAATTAAAAAACATCTTTCTGGTGTTATTTTTAGCCAAAACGAGATGAGATAGGATGAGATAAGCCGAGAAAGAGATAAAAGAATTCTAGACCAGAATTCCGCTCATACTCGACCCGGGGGAGAAAATTCCGAAAAATAATAGCAAAAACATTTAAAAAATTAAAAAACAACTTTCCGGCATTATTTTTAGCCAAAACGGGATGAGATAGGATGAGATAGGCCGAGAAAGAAATAAAGGTATTGTAGACTCGAATTCCGCTCATACTCGACCCGGGGGAGAAAATGTGGAAAAAAAATAGAAAAAAATTCAAAAAATTAAAAAACAACTTTCCAACATTATTTTCAGCCAAAACGAGATGAGATAGGCCGAGAAAGAGATAAAAGAATTTTAGACCCGAATTCCGCTCATACTCGACACTGGGGAGAAAATTCCAAAAAAAAAAAAGCAAAAAAATTGAAAAAATTAAAAAACAACTTTCCGGCGTTATTTTTAGCCAAAGCGGGATGAGATAGGATGAGATGGGCCGAGAAAGAAATAAAAGTATTTTAGACCCGAATTCCGTTCATACTCGACCCGGGGGAGCAAATTCCGAAAAAAAAAAAATAGCAAAAAAATTGAAAAAATTAAAAAACATCTTTCTGGGGATATTTTTAGCCAAAACGTGATGAGATAGTATGAGATAGAGATAAAAGAACTTTAGACCCGAATTCCGTTCATACTCGACCCGGGGGAGAGAATTCCGAGAGAAAATGCAAAAAAATTCGAAAAATTTAAAAACAACTTTCCGTCATTATTTTTAGCAAAAACGGAACGAGATAGGTTGAGATAGGTCGAGAAAGAGATAAAAGAATTTTAGATCCGAATTCCGCTCATTCTCGACCCGGGGGTGCAAATTCCGAAAAAAAATAGCGAAAAAATTCAAAAAATTAGAGAACAACTTTTCGGCTTTATTTTTTACCAAATTGGGGATGAGACAGGCTGAGAAAGAGAGAAAAGAATTTAACACCTGAATTCCGCTCATACACGACCCGGGGGAGAAAATTCCAAAAAAAAAAAAAGCAAAAAAATTAAAAAAATTAAAAAACAACTTTCCGGCGTTATTTTTAGGCAAAGCGGGATGAGGTAGGATGAGATGGGCCGAGAAAGAAATAAAAGTATTTTAGACCCGAATTCCGTTCATACTCGACCCGGGGGAGAAAATTCCGAAAGAAAATGCAAAAAAATTCAAAAAATTTAAAAACAACTTTCCGTCGTTATTTTTGGCAAAAACGGAATGAGATAGGTTGAGATAGGCCGATAAAGTGATAAAAGAATTTTAAACCCGAATTCCGCTCATTCTCGACCCGGGGGAGCAAATTCCGAAAAAAAATAGCAAAAAAATTCAAAAAATTAGGGAACAGCTTTTCGGCATTATTTTTTGCCAAATTGGGGATGAGACAGGCTGAGAAAGAGAGAAAATAATTTAACACCTGAATTCCGCTCATACTCGACCCGGGGGAGAAAATTCCAAAAAAAAATAGCAAAAATATTCAAAAAAGTCAAAAACAACTTTCCGGCGTTATTTTTAGCCAAAACGGGGTGAGATAGGATGAGGTAGGCCGAGAAAGAAATAAAAGTATTTTAGACCCGAATTCCGCTCATACTCGACACTGGGGAGAAAATTCCGAAAAAAAATAGCACACAAATTTAAAAAATTTAAAAACCACTTGACGGAGTTATTTTTAGCCAACACGGGATGAGATAGGATGAGATAGGTGGAGAACGAGATAAAAGAATTTTAGACCCTAATTCCGCTCATACTCGACCCGAGGGAGAAAATTCCTAAAGAAAATGCAAAAAAATTGAAAAAATTAAAAAACATCTTTCTGGTGTTATTTTTAGCCAAAACGAGATGAGATAGGATGAGATAGGCCGAGAAAGAGATAAAAGAATTCTAGACCAGAATTCCGCTCATACTCGACACGGGGGAGAAAATTCCGAAAAATAATAGCAAAAACATTTAAAAAATTAAAAAACAACTTTCCGGCATTATTTTTAGCCAAAACGGGATGAGATAGGATGAGATAGGCCGAGAAAGAAATAAAGGTATTGTAGACTCGAATTCCGCTCATACTCGACCCGGGGGAGAAAATATGAAAAAAAAAATAGAAAAAATTTAAAAAAATTAAAAAACAACTTTCCTACATTATTTTCAGCCAAAACGAGATGAGATAGGCTGAGAAAGAGATAAAAGAATTTTAGACCCGAATTCCGCTCATACTCGACACTGGGGAGAAAATTCCAAAAAAAAAAAAAGCAAAAAAATTGAAAAAATTAAAAAACAACTTTCCGGCGTTATTTTAGCCAAAGCGGGATGAGATAGGATGAGATGGGCCGAGAAAGAAATAAAAGTATTTTAGACCCGAATTCCGTTCATACTCGACCCGGGGGAGCAAATTCCGAAAAAAAAAAATAGCAAAAAAATTGAAAAAATTAAAAAACATCTTTCTGGGGATATTTTTAGCCAAAACGTGATGAGATAGTATGAGATAGAGATAAAAGAACTTTAGACCCGAATTCCGTTCATACTCGACCCGGGGGAGAAAATTCCGAGAGAAAATGCAAAAAAATTCAAAAAATTTAAAAACAACTTTCCGTCGTTATTTTTAGCAAAAACGGAATGAGATAGGTTGAGATAGGTCGAGAAAGAGATAAAAGAATTTTAGATCCGAATTCCGCTCATTCTCGACCCGGGGGTGCAAATTCCGAAAAAAAAATAGCAAAAAAATTCAAAAAATTAGAGAACAACTTTTCGGCATTATTTTTTGCCAAATTGGGGATGAGACAGGCTGAGAAAGAGAGAAAATAATTTAACACCTGAATTCCGCTCATACACGACCCGGGGGAGAAAATTCCAAAAAAAAAAAAGCAAAAAAATTGAAAAAATTAAAAAACAACTTTCCGGCGTTATTTTTAGCCAAAGCGGGATGAGGTAGGATGAGATGGGCCGAGAAAGAAATAAAAGTATTTTAGACCCGAATTCCGTTCATACTCGACCCGGGGGAGCAAATTCCGAAAAAAAAAATAGCAAAAAAATTGAAAAAATTAAAAAACATCTTTCTGGGGATATTTTTAGCCAAAACGTGATGAGATAGTATGAGATAGAGATAAAAGAACTTTAGACCCGAATTCCGTTCATACTCGACCCGGGGGAGAAAATTCCGAGAGAAAATGCAAAAAAATTCAAAAAAATTTAAAAACAACTTTCCGTCGTTATTTTTAGCAAAAAACGGAATGAGATAGGTTGAGATAGGTCGAGAAAGAGATAAAAGAATTTTAGATCCGAATTCCGCTCATTCTCGACTCGGGGGTGCAAATTCCGAAAAAAAATAGCAAAAAAATTCAAAAAATTAGAGAACAACTTTTCGGCATTATTTTTTGCCAAATTGGGGATGAGACAGGCTGAGAAAGATTGAAAATAATTTAACACCTGAACTCCGCTCATCCACGACCCGGGGGAGAAAATTCCAAAAAAAAAAAAGCAAAAAAATTAAAAAAATTAAAAACAACTTTCCGGCGTTATTTTTAGCCAAAGCGGATGAGGTAGGATGAGATGGGCCGAGAAAGAAATAAAAGTATTTTAGACCCGAATTCCGTTCATACTCGACCCGGGGGAGAAAATTCCGAAAGAAAATGCAAAAAAATTCAAAAAATTTAAAAACAACTTTCCGTCGTTATTTTTGGCAAAAACGGAATGAGATAGGTTGAGATAGGCCGATAAAGTGATAAAAGAATTTTAGACCCGAATTCCGCTCATTCTCGACCCGAGGGAGCAAATTCCGAAAAAAAATAGCAAAAAAATTCAAAAAATTAGGGAACAGCTTTTCGGCATTATTTTTTGCCAAATTGGGGATGAGACAGGCTGAGAAAGAGAGAAAATAATTTAACACCTGAATTCCGCTCATACTCGACCCGGGGGAGAAAATTCCAAAAAAAAATAGCAAAAAAATTCAAAAAATTCAAAAACAACTTTCCGGCGTTATTTTTAGCCATAACGGGATGAGATAGGATGAGGTAGGCCGAGAAAGAAATAAAAGTATTTTAGACCCGACTTCCGCTCGTACTCGACACTGGGGGAGAAAATTCCGAAAAAAATAGCAAAAAAATTTAAAAACAACTTGACGGAGTTATTTTTAGCCAAAACGGGATGAGATAGGATGAGATAGGTGGAGAACGAGATAAAAGAATTTTAGACCCGAATTCCGCTCATACTCGACCCGGGGGAGAAAATTCCTAAAGAAAATGCAAAAAAATTGAAAAAATTAAAAAACATCTTTCTGGTGTTATTTTTAGCCAATAACGAGATGAGATAGGATGAGATAGGCCGAGAAAGAGATAAAAGAATTCTAGACCAGAATTCCGCTCATACTCGACCCGGGGGGAGAAAATTCCGAAAAATAATAGCAAAAACATTTAAAAAATTAAAAAAAAAACTTTCCGGCATTATTTTTAGCCAAAACGGGATGAGATAGGATGAGATAGGCCGAGAAAGAAATAAAGGTATTGTAGACTCGAATTCCGCTCATACTCGACCCGGGGGAGAAAATATGAAAAAAAAATAGAAAAAAATTCAAAAAATTAAAAAAAAAACTTTCCGACATTATTTCAGCCAAAACGAGATGAGATAGGCCGAGAAAGAGATAAAAGAATTTTAGACCCAAATTCCGTTCATACTCGACACTGGGGAGAAAATTCCAAAAAAAAAAAAGCAAAAAATTGAAAAAATTAAAAAAACAACTCTCCGGCGTTATTTTTAGCCAAAGCTGAGATAGGATGAGATGGGCCGAGAAAGAAATAAAAGTATTTTAGACCCGAATTCCGTTCATACTCGACCCGGGGGAGCAAATTCCGAAAAAAAAAAATAGCAAAAAAATTGAAAAAATTAAAAAACATCTTTCTAGGGATATTTTAGCCAAAACGTGATGAGATAGTATGAGATAGAGATAAAAGAACTTTAGACCCCGAATTCCGTTCATACTCGACCCGGGGGAGAAAATTCCGAGAGAAAATGCAAAAAAATTCAAAAATTTAAAACAACTTTCCGTCGTTATTTTTAGCAAAAACGGAATGAGATAGGTGAGATAGGTCGAGAAAGAGATAAAAGAATTTTAGATCCGAATTCCGCTCATTCTCGACCCGGGGGGTGCAAATTCCGAAAAAAAATAGCAAAAAAATTCAAAAAATTAGAGAACAACTTTTCGGCATTATTTTTTGCCAAATTGGGGATGAGACAGGCTGAGAAAGAGAGAAAATAATTTAACACCTGAATTCCGCTCATACACGACCCGGGGGAGAAAATTCCAAAAAAAAAAAAGCAAAAAAATTGAAAAAATTAACAAACAACTTTCCGGCGTTATTTTTAGCCAAAGCGGGATGAGGTTGGATGAGATGGGCCGAGAAAGAAATAAAAGTATTTTAGACCCGAATTCCGTTCATACTCGACCCGGGGGAGCAAATTCCGAAAAAAAAAATAGCAAAAAAATTGAAAAAATTAAAAAACATCTTTCTGGGGATATTTTTAGCCAAAACGTGATGAGATAGTATGAGATAGAGATAAAAGAACTTTAGACCCGAATTCCGTTCATACTCGACCCGGGGGAGAAAATTCCGAGAGAAAATGCAAAAAAATTCAAAAAATTTAAAAACAACTTTCCGTCGTTATTTTTAGCAAAAACGGAATGAGATAGGTTGAGATAGGTCGAGAAAGAGATAAAAGAATTTTAGATCCGAATTCCGCTCATTCTCGACCCGGGGGTGCAAATTCCGAAAAAAAATAGCAAAAAAATTCAAAAAATTAGAGAACAACTTTTCGGCATTATTTTTTGCCAAATTGGGGATGAGACAGGCTGAGAAACAGAGAAAATAATTTAACACCTGAACTCCGCTCATCCACGACCCGGGGGAGAAAATTCCAAAAAAAAAAAAGCAAAAAAATTAAAAAACAACTTTCCGGCGTTATTTTTAGCCAAAGCGGGATGAGGTAGGATGAGATGGCCGAGAAAGAAATAAAAGTATTTTAGACCCGAATTCCGTTCATACTCGACCCGGGGGAGAAAATTCCGAAAGAAATGCAAAAAAATTCAAAAAATTTAAAAACAACTTTCCGTCGTTATTTTTGGCAAAAACGGAATGAGATAGGTTGAGATAGGCCGATAAAGTGATAAAAGAATTTTAGACCCGAATTCCGCTCATTCTCGACCCGAGGGAGCAAATTCCGAAAAAAAATAGCAAAACAATTCAAAAAATTAGGGAACAGCTTTTCGGCATTATTTTTTGCCAAATTGGGGATGAGACAGGCTGAGAAAGAGAGAAAATAATTTAAGACCTGAATTCCGCTCATACTCGAACCCGGGGGAGAAAATTCCAAAAAAAAAAAAGCAAAAAAATTAAAAAAATTAAAAAACAACTTTCAGGCGTTATTTTTAGCCAAAGCGGGATGAGGTAGGATGAGATGGGCCGAGAAAGAAATAAAAGTATTTTAGACCCGAATTCCGTTCATACTCGACCCGGGGAGAAAAATTCCGAAAGAAAATGCAAAAAAATTCAAAAAATTTAAAAACAACTTTCCGTCGTTATTTTTGGCAAAAACGGAATGAGATAGGTTGAGATAGGCCGATAAAGTGATAAAAGAATTTTAGACCCGAATTCCGCTCATACTCGACCCGGGGGAGAAAATTCCTAAAGAAAGTGCAAAAAAATTGAAAAAATTAAAAAACATCTTTCTGGTGTTATTTTTAGCCAAAACGAGATGAGATAGGATGAGATAGGCCGAGAAACAGATAAAAGAATTCTAGACCAGAATTCCGCTCATACTCGACCCGGGGGAGAAAATTCCGAAAAATAATAGCAAAAACATTTAAAAAATTAAAAAACAACTTTCCGGCATTATTTTTAGCCAAAACGGGATGAGATAGGATGAGATAAGCCGAGAAAGAAATAAAGGTATTGTAGACTCGAATTCCGCTCATACTCGACCCGGGGGAGAAAATATGAAAAAAAAATAGAAAAAAATCCAAAAAATTAAAAAACAACTTTCCGACATTATTTTCAGCCAAAACGAGATGAGATAGGCCGAGAAAGAGATAAAAGAATTTTAGACCCGAATTCCGCTCATACTCGACACTGGGGAGAAAATTCCAAAAAAAAAAAAAGCAAAAAAATTGAAAAAATTAAAAAACAACTTTCCGGCGTTATTTTTAGCCAAAGCGTGATGAGATAGGATGAGATGGGCCGAGAAAGAAATAAAAGTATTTTAGACCCGAATTCCGTTCATACTCGACCCGGGGGAGCAAATTCCGAAAAAAAAAATAGCAAAACAATTGAAAAAATTAAAAAACATCTTTCTGGGGATATTTTTAGCCAAAACGTGATGAGATAGTATGAGATAGAGATAAAAGAACTTTAGACCCGAATTCCGTTCATACTCGACCCGGGGGGAGAAAATTCCGAGAGAAAATGCAAAAAAATTCAAAAAATTTAAAAACAACTTTCCGTCGTTATTTTTAGCAAAAACGGAATGAGATAGGTTGAGATAGGTCGAGAAAGAGATAAAAGAATTTTAGATCCGAATTCCGCTCATTCTCGACCCGGGGGTGCAAATTCCGAAAAAAAATAGCAAAAAAATTCAAAAATTAGAGAACAACTTTTCGGCATTATTTTTTTGTCAAATTGGGGATGAGACAGGCTGGGAAAGAGAGAAAATAATTTAACACCTGAATTCCGCTCATACACGACCCGGGGGAGAAAATTCCAAAAAAAAAAAAGCAAAAAAATTAAAAAAATTAAAAAACAACTTCCCGGCGTTATTTTTAGCCAAAGCGGGATGAGATAGGATGAGATAGGCCGAGAAAGAGATAAAAAAATTTTAGACCAGAATTCCGCTCATACCTCGACCCGGGGGAGCAAATTACAAAAAAAAATAGCAAAAAAATTCAAAAAATTGGAGAACAACTATTCGGCATTATTTTTAGTCAAATTGGATGAGACAGGCCGAGAAAGAGAGCAAATAATTTTAGGCCCCAATTCCGCTCATACTCAACCCGGGGGAGAAAATTCCGAAAAAAAATTGCAAAAAAATTCAAAAAAATTAAAAAACAACTTTCGGTTGTTATTTTTAGCAAAAACGGGGACGATATAGGATGAGATAGGCCAAGAAAGAGATAAAATAATTTTTGACCCGAATTCCGCTCATACTCGACCCGGGGGAGAAAATTGCAAAAAAAAAAAACAGCAAAAAAATTCAAAAAATAAAAAACAACTTCCTGGCGTTAGTTTTAGCCAAAACGGGATTAGATAGGATGAGATAGGCCATGAAAGAGATAAACGAATGTTAAACCCGAATTCCGCTCATACTCGACCCGGGGGAGAAAATTCAGAAAAAAAATTCAAAAAACAACTTTCTGGCGTTATTTTTAGCCAAAACGGGATGAGATAGGATGAGATAGGCCGAGAAAGAGATAAAAGAATTTTAGACCCGAATTCCGCTCATACTCGACCCGGGGGAGAAAATTGCAAAAAAAATTCAAAACATTAAAAAACAAATTCCCGGCGTTAGTTTTAGCCAAAACGGGATTAGATAGGATGAGATAGGCCAAGAAATAGATAAAAGAATGTTAAACCCGAATTCCGCTCATACTCGACCCGGGGAGAAAATTCAAAAAAAAAAAAATCAAAAAAAATTTAAAAAATTAAAAAAACAACTTTCCGGCCTTATTTTTTGCGAAAACGGGATGAGATAGGGTGAGATAGGCCGAGAAAGAGATAAAAGAATTTTAGTCCCGAATTCCGCTCATACTCGAGCCGGGGGAGGAAATTACAAAAAAAAAATAGCAAAAAAATTCGAAAAATTAGAGAGCAACTATTCGGCATTATTTTTCGCCAAATCGGGATGAGACAGGCCGAGAAAGAGAGAAAAGAATTTTAGACCCCAATTCTGCTCATACTCGACGCGGGGGAGAAAATTCCGAAAAAAAAATGCAAAAAAATTCGAAAAATTAAAAAACAACTTTCCGGTGTTAGTTTTAGCCAAAACGGGATTAGATAGGATGAGATAGGCCATGAAAGAGATAAAAGAATGTTAAACCCGAATTCCGCTCATACTCGACCCGGGGAGAAAATTCAGAACAAAAATTCAAAAAAAATTCAAAAAATTAAAAAAACAACTTTCCGGCGTTATTTTTTAGCCAAACGGGATGAGATAGGATGAGATAGGCTAAGAAAGAGATTAAAGAATGTTAAACCCGAATTCCCGCTCATGCTCGACCCAGTAGAGAAAATTCAGAAAAAAAATTCAAAAAAAATTCAAAAAATTAAAAAAACAACTATCCGGCGTTATTTTTAGCGAAAACAGGATGAGATAGGATTAGATAGGCCGAGAAAGAGATAAAAGAATTTTATTACCCGAATTCCGCTCATACCCGACGCGGGGGAGAAAATTCCGAAAAAAAACTGCAAAAAAATTCAAAAAATTAAAAAAACAACATTCCGGTGTTAGTTTTCGCCAAAACGGATTAGATAGGATGACGTAGGCCAAGAAAGAGATAAACGAAAGTTAAACCCGAATTCCGCTCGTACTCGGCCCGGGGGAGAAAATTCAGAAAAAAAATTCAAAAAAAACTTAAAAAATTAAAAAAACAACTTTCCTGTGTTATTTTTAGCCAAAACGAGATGAGATAGGATGAGATAGGCTGACAAAGAGATAAAAGAATTTTAGACCCGAATTCCGCTCATACTCGACCCGGGAGAGCAAATTACAAAAAAAAATAGCAAAAAAATTCAAAAAATTAGAGAACAACTATTCGGCATTATTTTAGCCAAATTGGGATTAGACAGGCCGAGAAAGAGAGAAAAAAATTTTAGCCCCAATTCCGTTCATCACTCGACCCGGGGGAGAAAATTCTGAAAAAAAATAGTAAAAAAATTCAAAAAAATTAAAAAAACAACTTTCGGTTGTTATTTTTAGCAAAAACGGGACGAGATAGGATGAGATAGGCCGAGAAAGAGATAAAATAATTTTTGACCCGAATTCCGCTCATACTCGACCCGGGGGAGAAAATTGCAAAAAAAAAAACAGCAAAAAAATTCAAAAATTAAAAAACAACTTCCCGGCGTTTGTTTTAGCCGAAAAGGGATTAGATAGGATGAGATAGGCGAAGAAAGAGATTAAAGAATGTTAAACCCGAATTCTGCTCATACTCGACCCGGGGGAGAAAATTCAGAAAAAAAATTAAAAAAATTAAAAAAACAACTTTCCGGCGTTATTTTTAGCGAAAACGGATGAGATAGGATGAGATAGGCCGAGAAAGAGATAAATGAATTTTAGACCCGAATTCCGCTCATACCCGACGCGGGGGAGAAAAATTCCGAAAAAAAACTGCAAAAAAATTCAAAAAATTAAAAAACAACTTTCCCGGTGTTAGTTTTCGCCAAAACGGGATTGGATAGGATGAGATAGGACAAGAAAGAGATAAACGAATGTTAAACCCGAATTCCGCTCATACTCGACCCGAGGAGAAAATTCAAAAAAAAAATTCCAAAAAAATTCAAAAATTAAAAAAACAACTTTCCGGCGTTATTTCTAGTCAAACGGGATGAGATAGGATGACATAGGCCGAGAAAGAGATAAAAGAATTTTAGACCCGAATTCCGCTCATACTCGACCCGGGGGAGCAAATTACAAAAAAAAATAGCAAAAAAATTCAAAAAATTAAAGAAAACTATTCGGCATTATTTTTAGCCAAATTGGGATTAGACAGGCCGAGAAAGAGAGAAAATAATTTTAGACCCCAATTCCGCTTATACTCGACCCGGGGGAGAAAATTCCGAAAAAAAATAGCAAAAAAATTCAAAAAAATTAAAAAACAACTTTCGGTTGTTATTTTTAGCAAAAACGGGACGAGATAGGATGAGATAGGCCGAGAAAGAGATAAAATAATTTTTGACCCGAATTCCGCTCATACTCGACCCGGGGGAGAAAATTGCAAAAAAAAAACAGCAAAAAAATATTCAAAAAATTAAAAAACCAACTTCCCGGCGATAGTTTTAGCCAAAACGGGATTAGATAGGATGAGATAGGCCATGAAAGATATAAACGAATGTTAAACCCGAATTCCGCTCATACTCGACCCGGGGGAGAAAATTCAGAAAAAAAATTTAAAACAAATTCAAAAAACTAAAAAAACAACTTTCCCGGCGTTATTTTTAGCGAAAACGGGATGAGATAGGATGAGATAGGCCGAGAAAGAGGTAAAAGAATTTTAGACCCGAATTCCGCTCATACTCGACCCGGGGGAGCAAATTACAAAAAAAAAATAGCAAAAAAATTCTAAAAATTAGAGAACAACTATTCGGCATTATTTTTAGCCAAATCGGGATGAGACAGGCGGAGAGAGAGAGAAAAGAATTTTAGACCACAATTCCGCTCATACTCGACGCGGGGGAGAAAATTCCGAAAAAAAACAGCAAAAAAATTCAAAAAATTAAAAGACAACTTTCCGGTGTTAGTTTTAGCCAAAACGGGATTAGATAGGATGAGATAGGCCAAGAAAGAGATAAACAAATGTAAAACCCGAATTCCGCTCATACTCGACCCGGGGGGAAAAATTCAGAAAAAAAATTCAAAAAAAAATTAAAAAAATTAAAAAAAACAACTTTCCGGCGTTATTTTTAGCCAAAACGGGATGAGATAGGCCGAGAAAGAGATAAAAGAATTTTAGACCCGAATTCCGCTCATACTCGACCCGGGGGAGAAAATTGCAAAAAAAAAAACAGCAAAAAAATTCAAAAAATTAAAAAACAACTTCCCGGCGTTTGTTTTAGCCGAAAAGGGATTAGATAGGATGAGATAGGCGAAGAAAGAGATTAAAGAATGTTAAACCCGAATTCTGCTCATACTCGACCCGGGGGAGAAAATTCAGAAAAAAAATTCAAAAAATTAAAAAAACAACTTTCCGGCGTTATTTTTAGCGAAAACGGGATGAGATAGGATGAGATAGGCCGAGAAAGAGATAAATGAATTTTAGACCCGAATTCCGCTCATACCCCGACGCGGGGGAGAAAATCCGAAAAAAAACTGCAAAAAAATTCAAAAAATTAAAAAACAACTTTCCGGTGTTAGTTTTCGCCAACACGGGATTGGATAGGATGAGATAGGACAAGAAAGAGATAAACGAATGTTAAACCCGAATTCCGCTCATACTCGACCCGAGGGAGAAAATTCAAAAAAAAAATTCCAAAAAAATTCAAAAATTAAAAAAACAACTTCCGGCGTTATTTCTAGTCAAAACGGGATGAGATAGGATGACATAGGCCGAGAAAGAGATAAAAGAATTTAGACCCGAATTCCGCTCATACTCGACCCGGGGGAGCAAATTACAAAAAAAAATAGCAAAAAAATTCAAAAAAATTAAAGAAAACTATTCGGCATTATTTTTAGCCAAATTGGGATTAGACAGGCCGAGAAAGAGAGAAAATAATTTTAGACCCCAATTCCGCTTATACTCGACCCGGGGAGAAAATTCCGAAAAAAAATAGCAAAAAAATTCAAAAAAATTAAAAAACAACTTTCGGTTGTTATTTTTAGCAAAAAACGGGACGAGATAGGATGAGATAGGCCGAGAAAGAGATAAAATAATTTTTGACCCGAATTCCGCTCATACTCGACCCGGGGGAGAAAATTGCAAAAAAAAACAGCAAAAAATTCAAAAAATTAAAAAACACTTCCCGGCGATAGTTTTAGCCAAAACGGGATTAGATAGGATGAGATAGGCCATGAAAGATATAAACGAATGTTAAACCCGAATTCCGCTCATACTCGACCCGGGGGAGAAAATTCAGAAAAAAAATTTAAAACAAATTCAAAAAACTAAAAAAACAACTTTCCCGGCGTTATTTTTAGCGAAAACGGGATGAGATAGGATGAGATAGGCCGAGAAAGAGGTAAAAGAATTTTAGACCCGAATTCCGCTCATACTCGACCCGGGGGAGCAAATTACAAAAAAAAAAATAGCAAAAAAATTCTAAAAATTAGAGAACAACTATTCGGCATTATTTTTAGCCAAATCGGGATGAGACAGGCGGAGAGAGAGAGAAAAGAATTTTAGACCACAATTCCGCTCATACTCGACGCGGGGGAGAAAATTCCGAAAAAAAACAGCAAAAAAATTCAAAAAATTAAAAGACAACTTTCCCGGTGTTAGTTTTAGCCAAAACGGATTAGATAGGATGAGATAGGCCAAGAAAGAGATAAACAAATGTAAAAACCGAATTCCGCTCATACTCGACCCGGGGGGGAAAATTCAGAAAAAAAATTCAAAAAAAATTAAAAAAATTAAAAAAAACAACTTTCGGCGTTATTTTTAGCCAAAACGGGATGAGATAGGCCGAGAAAGAGATAAAAGAATTTTAGACCCGAATTCCGCTCATACTCGACCCGGGGAGAAAATTGCAAAAAAAAAAACAGCAAAAAAAATTCAAAAAATTAAAAAACAAACTTCCCGGCGTTTGTTTTAGCCGAAAAGGGATTAGATAGGATGAGATAGGCGAAGAAAGAGATTAAAGAATGTTAAACCCGAATTCTGCTCATACTCGACCCGGGGAGAAAATTCAGAAAAAAAATTAAAAAAATTAAAAAAACAACTTTCCAGCGTTATTTTTAGCGAAAACGAGGATGAGATAGGATGAGATAGGCCGAGAAAGAGATAAATGAATTTTAGACCCGAATTCCGCTCATACCCGACGCGGGGGAGAAAATTCCGAAAAAAAAACTGCAAAAAAATTCAAAAAATTAAAAAACAACTTTCCGGTGTTAGTTTTCGCCAACACGGGATTGGATAGGATGAGATAGGACAAGAAAGAGATAAACGAATGTTAAACCCGAATTCCGCTCATACTCGACCCGAGGGAGAAAATTCAAAAAAAAAATTCCAAAAAAATTCAAAAATTAAAAAAACAACTTCTCCCGGCGTTATTTCTAGTCAAAACGGGATGAGATAGGATGACATAGGCCGAGAAAGAGATAAAAGAATTTTAGACCCGAATTCCGCTCATACTCGACCCGGGGGAGCAAATTACAAAAAAAATAGCAAAAAAATTCAAAAAATTAAAGAAAACTATTCGGCATTATTTTTAGCCAAATTGGGATTAGACAGGCCGAGAAAGAGAGAAAATAATTTTAGACCCCAATTCCGCTTATACTCGACCCGGGGAGAAAATTCCGAAAAAAAATAGCAAAAAAATTCAAAAAAATTAAAAACAACTTTCGGTTGTTATTTTTAGCAAAAACGGGACGAGTAGGATGAGATAGGCCGAGAAAGAGATAAAATAATTTTTGACCCGAATTCCGCTCATACTCGACCCGGGGGAGAAAATTGCAAAAAAAAAACAGCAAAAAAATTCAAAAAATTAAAAAACAACTTCCCGGCGATAGTTTTAGCCAAACGGGATTAGATAGGATGAGATAGGCCATGAAAGATATAAACGAATGTTAAAACCCGAATTCCGCTCATACTCGACCCGGGGGAGAAAATTCAGAAAAAAAATTTAAAACAAATTCAAAAAACTAAAAAAACAACTTTCCGGCGTAATTTTTAGCGAAAACGGGATGAGATAGGATGAGATAGGCCGAGAAAAGAGGTAAAAGAATTTTAGACCCGAATTCCGCTCATACTCGACCCGGGGGAGCAAATTACAAAAAAAAAATAGCAAAAAAATTCTAAAAATTAGAGAACAACTATTCGGCATTATTTTTAGCCAAATCGGGATGAGACAGGCGGAGAGAGAGAGAAAAGAATTTTAGACCACAATTCCGCTCATACTCGACGCGGGGGAGAAAATTCCGAAAAAAAACAGCAAAAAAATTCAAAAAATTAAAAGACAACTTTCCGGTGTTAGTTTTAGCCAAAACGGGATTAGATAGGATGAGATAGGCCAAGAAAGAGATAAACAAATGTAAAACCCGAATTCCGCTCATACTCGACCCGGGGGGGAAATTCAGAAAAAAAATTCAAAAAAAATTAAAAAAATTAAAAAAAACAACTTTCCGGCGTTATTTTAGCCAAAACGGGATGAGATAGGCCGAGAAAGAGATAAAAGAATTTTAGACCCGAATTCCGCTCATACTCGACCCGGGGGAGCAAATTACAAAAAAAATAGCAAAAAAATTCAAAAAATTAGAGAACAACTATTCGGCATTATTTTTATCCAAATTGGGATTAGACAGGCCGAGAAAGAGAGAAAACAATTTTAGACCCCAATTCCGTTCATACTCGACCAGGGGGAGAAAATTCCGAAAAAAAATAGCAAAAAAATTCAAAAAACAACTTTCGGTTGTTATTTTTAGCAAAAACGGGACAAGATAGGATGAGATAGGCCGAGAAAGAGATAAAATAATTTTTGACCCGAATTCCGCTCATACTCGACCCGTGGGAGAAAATTGCAAAAAAAAAACACCAAACAAATTCAAAAAATTAAAAAACAACTTCCCCGGCGTTAATTTTAGCCAAAACGGGATTAGATAGGATGAGATAGGCCAAGAAAGAGATGAAAGAATTTTAGACCCGAATTCCGCTCATACTCGACCCGGGGGTGAAAATTCCGAAAGATAATGCATAAAAATTCAAAAAATTTAAAAACAACTTTCCGGTGTTATTTTTAGCAAGAACGGGATGAGATAGGCCGAGAAAGAGATAAAATAATTTTTGACCCGAATTCTGCTCATACTCGACCCGGGGGAGAAAATTGCAAAAAAAAAAAGCAAAAAAATTCAAAAAATTAATAAACAACTTCCCGGCGTTAGTTTTAGCCAAAACGGGATTAGATAGGATGAGATAGGCCATGAAAGAGATAAACGAATGTTAAACCCGAATTCCGCTCATACTCGACCCGAGGGAGAAAATTCAAAAAAAAAATTCCAAAAAAATTCAAAAAAAATTCAAAAATTAAAAAAACAACTTTCCGGCGTTATTTTTAGCCAAATTGGGATGAGACAACCGAGAAAGAGAGCAAACAATTTTAGACCCCAATTCCGCTCATACTCGACCCAGGGAGAAAATTCCGAAAAAAAATAGCAAAAAAATTCAAAAAAATTAAAAAACAACTTTCGGTTGTTATTTTTAGCAAAAACGGGACGAGATAGGATGATATAGGCCGAGAAAGAGATAAAATAATTTTTGACCCGAATTCCGCTCATACTCGACCCGGGGGAGAAAATTGCAAAAAAAAAACAGCGAAAAAATTCATAAAATTGAAAAACAACTTCCCGGCGTTAGTTTTAGCCAAAAAGGGATTAGGATGAGATAGGCCAAGAAAGAGATTAAAGAATGTTGAACCCGAATTCCGCTCATACTCGACCCGGGGGACAAAATTCAGAAAAAAAAATTCAAAAAAAAATTCAAAAATTAAAAAAAGAACTTTCCGGCGTTATTTTTAGCGAAAACGGGATGAGATAGGATGAGATAGGCCGAGAAAGAGATAAAAGAATTTTAGACCCGAATTCCGCTCATACCCGACGCGGGGAGAAAATTCCGAAAAAAAACTGCAAAAAAGTTCAAAAAATTAAAGAACAACTTTCCGGTGTTAGTTTTCGTCAAAACGGAATTAGATAGGATGAGATAGGCCAAGAAAGAGATAAACGAATGTTAAACCTGAATTCCGCTCATACTCGACCCGAGGGAGAAAATTCAGAAAAAAAATTCAAAAAAAATTCAAAAAATTAAAAAAACAACTTTCCGGCGTTATTTTTAGCCAAACGGGATGAGATAGGCCGAGAAAGAGATAAAAGAATTTTAGACCCGAATTCCGCTCATACTCGACCCGGGGGAGCAAATTACCAAAAAAAATAGCAAAAAAAGTCAAAAAATTATGAGAACAACTATTCTGCATTATTTTTATCCAAATTGGGATTAGATAGGCCGAGAAAGAGAGAAAACAATTTTAGACCCCAATTCGTTCATACTCGACCCGAGGGAGAAAATTCCGAAAAAAAAAATAGCAAGAAATTCAAAAAAATTAAAAAACAACTTTCGGTTGTTATTTTTAGCAAAAACGGGACAAGATAGGATGAGATATGCCGAGAAAGAGATAAAATAATTTTTGACCCGAATTCCGCTCATACTCGACCCGGGGGAGAAAATTGCAAAAAAAAAACACCAAAAAAATTCAAAAAATTAAAAAACAACTTCCCGGCGTTAGTTTTAGCCAAAACGGGACTAGAAAGGATGAGATAGGCCAAGAAAGAGATGAAAGAATTTTAGACCCGAATTCCGCTCATACTCGACCCGGGGGTGAAAATTCCGAAAGATAATGCAAAAAAATTCAAAAAATTTAAAAACAACATTCCGGTGTTATTTTTAGCAGAACGGGATGAGATAGGATGAGATAGGAGGAGAAAGAGATAAAATAATTTTTGACCCGAATTCCGCTCATACTCGACCCGGGGGAGAAAATTGCAAAAAAAAAACAGCAAAAAAATTTAAAAAATTAAAAAACAACTTCCTGGCGATAGTTTTAGCCAAAACGGGATTAGATAGGATGAGATAGGCCAAGAAAGAGATAAAAGAATGTTAAACCCGAATTCCGCTCATACTCGACCCGGGGAGAAAATTCAGAAAAAAAATTCAAAAAAAATTCGAAAAATTAAAAAAACAACTTTCACCGTTATTTTTAGTGAAAACGGGATAAGATATGATGAGATAGGCCGAGAAAGAGATAAAAGAATTTTAGACCCGAATTCCGCTCATACTCGACCCGGGGGAGCAATCTACAAAAAAAAATAGCAAAAAAATTCTAAAAATTAGAGAACTACTATTCGACATTATTTTTAGCCAAATCGGGATGAGACAGGCGGAGAAAGAGAGAAAAGAATTTAGACCCCAATTCCGCTCATGCTCGACGCGGGGGAGAAAATTCCGAAAAAAAACTGCAAAAAAATTCAAAAAAATTAAAAAACAACTTTCCGGTGTTAGTTTTAGCCAAAACGGGATTAGATAGGATGAGATAGGCCAAGAAAGAGATAAACAAATGTAAAACCCGAATTCCGCTCATACTCGACCCGGGGGGGAAAATTCAGAAAAAAAATTCAAAAAAAATTAAAAAAATTAAAAAAAACAACTTTCCGGCGTTATTTTTAGCCAAAACGGGATGAGATAGGCCGAGAAAGAGATAAAAGAATTTTAGACCCGAATTCCGCTCATACTCGACCCGGGGGAGCAAATTACAAAAAAAAAATAGTAAAAAAATTCAAAAAATTAGAGAACAACTATTCGGCATTATTTTTATCCAAATTGGGATTAGACAGGCCGAGAAAGAGAGAAAACAATTTTAGACCCCAATTCCGTTCATACTCGACCAGGGGGAGAAAATTCCGAAAAAAAATTGCAAAAAAATTCAAAAAAATTAAAAAACAACTTTCGGTTGTTATTTTTAGCAAAAACGGGACAAGATAGGATGAGATAGGCCGAGAAAGAGAGAAAATAATTTTTGACCCGAATTCCGCTCATACTCGACCCGTGGGAGAAAATTGCAAAAAAAAAACACCAAAAAAATTCAAAAAATTAAAAAACAACTTCCCGGTGTTAATTTTAGCCAAAACGGGATTAGATAGGATGAGATAGGCCAAGAAAGAGATGAAAGAATTTTAGACCCGAATTCCGCTCATACTCGACCCGGGGGTGAAAATTCCGAAAGATAATGCAAAAAAATTCAAAAAATTTAAAAACAACTTTCCGGTGTTATTTTTAGTAAGAACGGGATGAGATAGGCCGAGAAAGAGATAAAATAATTTTTGACCCGAATTCTGCTCATACTCGACCCGGGGGAGAAAATTGCAAAAAAAAAAAGCAAAAAAATTCAAAAAATTAAAAAACAACTTCCCGGCGTTAGTTTTAGCCAAAACGGGATTAGATAGGATGAGATAGGCCATGAAAGAGATAAACGAATGTGAAACCCGAATTCCGCTCATACTCGACCCGAGGGAGAAAATTCAAAAAAAAAATTCCAAAAAAATTAAAAAAAAATTCAAAAATTAAAAAAAACAACTTTCCGGCGTTATTTTTAGCCAAATTGGGATGAGACAGGCCGAGAAAGAGAGCAAACAATTTTAGACCCCAATTCCGCTCATACTCGACCCAGGGAGAAAATTCCGAAAAAAAATAGCAAAAAAATTCAAAAAAATTAAAAAACAACTTTCGGTTGTTATTTTTAGCAAAAACGGGACGAGATAGGATGATATAGGCCGAGAAAGAGATAAAATAATTTTTGACCCGAATTCCGCTCATACTCGACCCGGGGGAGAAAATTGCAAAAAAAAAACTGCGAAAAAATTCATAAAACTGAAAAACAACTTCCCGGCGTTAGTTTTAGCCAAAAAGGGATTAGATAGGATGAGATAGGCCAAGAAAGAGATTAAAGAATGTTAAACCCGAATTCCGCTCATACTCGACCCGGGGGACAAAATTCAAAAAAAAATTCAAAAAATTAAAAAAAGAACTTTCCGGCGTTATTTTTAGCGAAAACGGGATGAGATAGGATGAGATAGGCCGAGAAAGAGATAAAAGAATTTTAGACCCGAATTCCGCTCATACCCGACGTGGGGGAGAAAATTCCGAAAAAAAACTGCAAAAAAGTTCAAAAAATTAAAAAACAACTTTCCCGTGTTAGTTTTCGCCAAAACGGGATTAGATAGGATGAGATAGGCCAAGAAAGAGATAAACGAATGTTAAACCCGAATTCCGCTCATACTCGACCCGAGGGAGAAAATTCAGAAAAAAAATTCAAAAAAAAATAACAAAATTAAAAAAACAACTTTCCGGCGTTATTTTTAGCCAAAACGGGATGAGATAGGCCGAGAAAGAGATAAAAGAATTTTAGACCCGAATTCCGCTCATACTCAACCCGGGGGAGCAAATTACAAAAAAAAATAACAAAAAAATTCAAAAAATTAGAGAACAACTATTCGGCATTATTTTTAGCCAAATTCGGATTAGACAGGCCGAGAAATAGAGAAAAAAATTTTAGACCCCAATTCCGTTCATACTCGACCCGGGGGAGAAAATTCCGAAAAAAAATAGCAAAAAAATTCAAAAAAATTAAAAAACAACTTTCGGTTGTTATTTTTAGCAAAAACGGGACGAGATAGGTTGAGACAGGCCGACAAAGAGATAAAATAATTTTTGACCCGAATTCCGCTCATACTCGACCAGGGGGAGAAAATTGCAAAAAAAAAAACAGCAAAACAATTCAAAAAATTAAAAAACAACTTCCCGGCGTTAGTTTTAGCCAAAACGGGATTAGATAGGATGAGATAGGCCATGAAAGAGATAAACTAATGTTAAACCCGAATTCCACTCCTACTCGACCCGGGGGAGCAAATTACAAAAAAAAATAGCAAAAAAATTCAAAAAATTAGACAACAACTATTCGGCATTATTTTTAGCCAAATTGGGATGAGACAGGCCGAGAAAGAGAGAAAACAATTTTAGACCCCAATTCCGGTCATACTCGACCCGGGGGAGAAAATTCCGAAAAAAAATAGCAAAAAAATTAAAAAACAACTTTCGGTTGTTATTTTTAGAAAAAACGGGACGAGATAGGATGAGATAGGCTGAGAAAGAGATAAATGAATTTTAGACCCGAATTCCGCTCATACTCGACCCGGGGGAGCAAACTACAAAAAAAAAAATAGCAAAAAAATTCTAAAAATTAGAGAACTACAATTCGACATTATTTTTAGCCAAATCGGGATGAGACAGGCGGAGAAAGAGAGAAAAGAATTTTAGACCCCAATTCCGCTCATGCTCGACGCGGGGGAGAAAATTCCGAAAAAAAACTGCAAAAAAATTCAAAAAATTAAAAAACAACTTTCCGGTGTTAGTTTTAGCCAAAACGGGATTAGATAGGATGAGATAGGCCAAGAAAGAGATAAACAAATGTAAAACCCGAATTCCGCTCATACTCGACCCGGGGGGGAAAATTCAGAAAAAAAATTCAAAAAAAAATAAAAAAATTAAAAAAAACAACTTTCCGGCGTTATTTTTAGCCAAAACGGGATGAGATAGGCCGAGAAAGAGATAAAAGAATTTTAGACCCGAATTCCGCTCATACTCAACCCGGGGGAGCAAATTACAAAAAAAAATAACAAAAAAATTCAAAAAATTAGAGAACAACTATTCGGCATTATTTTTAGCCAAATTGGGATTAGACAGGCCGAGAAATAGAGAAAAAAATTTTAGACCCCAATTCCGTTCATACTCGACCCGGGGGAGAAAATTCCGAAAAAAAATAGCAAAAAAATTCAAAAAAATTAAAAAACAACTTTCGGTTGTTATTTTTAGCAAAAACGGGACGAGATAGGTTGAGACAGGCCGAGAAAGAGATAAAATAATTTTTGACCCGAATTCCGCTCATACTCGACCAGGGGGAGAAAATTGCAAAAAAAAAACAGCAAAACAATTCAAAAAATTAAAAAACAACTTCCCGGCGTTAGTTTTAGCCAAAACGGGATTAGATAGGATGAGATAGGCCATGAAAGAGATAAACGAATGTTAAACCCGAATTCCACTCCTACTCGACCCGGGGGAGCAAATTACAAAAAAAAATAGCAAAAATTCAAAAAATTAGACAACAACTATTCGGCATTATTTTTAGCCAAATTGGGATGAGACAGGCCGAGAAAGAGAGAAAACAATTTTAGACCCCAATTCCGCTCATACTCGACCCGGGGGAGAAAATTCCGAAAAAAAAATAGCAAAAAAATTCAAAAAAATTAAAAAACAACTTTCGGTTGTTATTTTTAGAAAAAACGGGACGAGATAGGATGAGATAGGCTGAGAAAGAGATAAAATAATTTTTGACCCGAATTCCGCTCATACTCGACCCGGGGGAGAAATTTGCAAAAAAAAAAAACAGCAAAAAAATTCAAAAAATTAAAAAACAACTTCCCGGCGTTAGTTTTAGCCAAAAAGGGATTAGATAGGATGAGATAGGCCAAGAAAGAGATTAAAGAATGTTAAACCCGAATTCCGCTCATACTCGAACCGGGGGAGAAAATTCAGAAAAAAAATTCAAAAAAAATTCAAAAAATTAAAAAAACAACTTTCCGGCGTAATTTTTAGCGAAAACGGGATGAGATAGGATGAGATAGGTCGAGAAAGAGATAAAAGAATTTTAGACCCGAATTCCGCTCATACCCGACGCGGGGGAGAAAATTCCGAAAAAAAACTGCAAAAAAATTCAAAAAATTAAAAAACAACTTTCCGGTGTTAGTTTTCGCCAAAACGGGATTAGATAGGATGAGATAGGCCAAGAAAGAGATAAACGAATGTTAAACCCGAATTCCGCTCGTACTCGACCCGAGGGAGAAAATTCAGAAAAAAAATTCAAAAAATTAAAAAAACAACTTTCCGGCGTTATTTTTAGTCAAAACGGGATGAGATAGGATGACATAGGCCGAGAAAGAGATAAAGGAATTTTAGACCCAAATTCCGCTCATACCCGATGCGGGGGAGAAAATTCCGAAAAAAAACTGCAAAGAAATTCAAAAAATTAAAAAACAACTTTCTGGTGTTAGTTTTAGCGAAAACGGGATTAGATAGGATGAGATAGGCCAAGAAAGAGATAAACGAATGTTAAACCCGAATTCCGCTCATACTCGACCCAGGGGAGAAAATTCAGAAAAAAAATTCAAAAAAAATTCAAAAAATTAAAAAAACAGCTTTCCGGCGTTATTTTTAGCGAAAACGAGATGAGATAGGATGAGATAGGCCGAGAAAGAGATAAAAGAATTTTAGACCCGAATTCCGCTCATACCCGACGCGGGGGAGAAAATTCCGAAAAAAAACTGCAAAAAAATTCAAAAAATTAAAAAACAACTTTCCGGTGTTAGTTTTCGCCAAAACGGATTACATAGGATGAGATAGGCCAAGAAAGAGATAAACGAATGTTAAACCCGAATTCCGCTCATACTCGACCCAAGGGAGAAAATTCAGAAAAAAATTTCAAAAAAAATTAAAAAAATTAAAAACACAACTTTCCGGCGTTATTTTTAGCCAAAACAGGATGAGATAGGCCGAGAAAGAGATAAAAGAATTTTAGACCCGAATTCCGCTCATACTCGACCCGGGGGAGCAAATTACAAAAAAAAATAACAAAAAAATTCAAAAAATTAGAGAACAACTATTCGGCATTATTTTTAGCCAAATTGGGATTAGACAGGCCGAGAAAGAGAGAAAACAATTTTAGACCCCAATTCCGTTCATACTCGACCCGGGGGAGAAAATTCCGAAAAAAAATAGCAAAAAAATTCAAAAAAATTAAAAAACAACTTTCGGTTGTTATTTTTAGCAAAAACGGGACGAGATAGGATGAGATAGGCCGAGAAAGAGATAAAATAATTTTTGATCCGAATTCCGCTCATACTCGACCTGGGGGAGAAAATTACAAAAAAAAAAAACAGCAAAAAAATTCAAAAAATTAAAAAACAATTTCCCGGCGTTAGTTTTAGCCAAAACGGGATTAGATAGGATGAGATAGGCCAAGAAAGGGATGAAAGAATTTTAGACCCGAATTCCACTCGTACTCGACCCGGGGGTGAAAATTCAGAAAGATAATGCAAAAAAATTCAAAAAATTTAAAAACAACTTTCCGGTGTTATTTTTAGCAAGAACGGGATGAGATAGGATGAGATAGGCCGAGAAAGAGATAAAATAATTTTTTACCCGAATTCCGCTCATACTCGACCCGGGGGAGAAAATTGCAAAAAAAAAACAGCAAAAAAATTCAAAAAATTCAAACACAACTTCCCGGCGTTTGTTTTAGCCAAAAGGGGATTAGATAGGATGAGATAGGCCAAGAAAGAGATTAAAGAATGTTAAACCCGAATTCTGCTCATACTCGACCCGGGGGAGAAAATTCAGAAAAAAAATTCAAAAAATTAAAAAAACAACTTTCCGGCGTTATTTTTAGCGAAAATGGGATGATATAGGCCGAGAAAGAGATAAAGGAATTTTAGACCCGAATTCCGCTCGTACCCGACGCGGGGGAGAAAATTCCGAAAAAAAACTGCAAAAAAATTCAAAAAATTAAAAAACAACTTTCCGGTGTTAGTTTTCGCCAAAACGGGATTAGATAGGATGAGATAGGCCAAGAAAGAGATAAACGAATGTTAAACCCGAATTCCGCTCGTACTCGACCCGAGGGAGAAATTTCAGAAAAAAAATTCAAAAAAAATTCAAAAAATTAAAAAAACAACTTTCCGGCGTTATTTTTAGCCAAAACGGGATGAGATAGGACGACATAGGCCGAGAAAGAGATAAAGGAATTTTAGACCCGAATTCCGCTCATACCGGACGCGGGGGAGAAAATTCCGAAAAAAAACTGCAAAGAAATTCAAAAAATTAAAAAACATCTTTCTGGTGTTAGTTTTAGCGAAAACGGGATTAGATAGGATGAGATAGGCCAAGAAAGAGATAAACGAATGTTAAACCCGAATTCCGCTCATACTCGACCCAGGGGAGAAAATTCAGAAAAAAAATTCAAAAAATTAAAAAAACAACTTTCCGGCGTTATTTTTAGCGAAAACGAGATGAGATAGGATGAGATAGGCCGAGAAAGAGATAAAAGAATTTTAGACCCGAATTCCGCTCATACCCGACGCGGGGGAGAAAATTCCGAAAAAAAACTGCAAAAAAATTCAAAAAATTAAAAAACAACTTTCCGGTGTTAGTTTTCGCCAAAACGGATTACATAGGATGAGATAGGCCAAGAAAGAGATAAACGAATGTTAAACCCGAATTCCGCTCATACTCGACCCAAGGGAGAAAATTCAGAAAAAAAATTCAAAAAAAATTAAAAAAATTAAAAACACAACTTTCCGGCGTTATTTTTAGCCAAAACAGGATGAGATAGGCCGAGAAAGAGATAAAAGAATTTTAGACCCGAATTCCGCTCATACTCGACCCGGGGGAGCAAATTACAAAAAAAAATAACAAAAAAATTCAAAAAATTAGAGAACAACTATTCGGCATTATTTTTAGCCAAATTGGGATTAGACAGGCCGAGAAAGAGAGAAAACAATTTTAGACCCCAATTCCGTTCATACTCGACCCGGGGGAGAAAATTCCGAAAAAAAATAGCAAAAAAATTCAAAAAAATTAAAAAACAACTTTCGGTTGTTATTTTTAGCAAAAACGGGACGAGATAGGATGAGATAGGCCGAGAAAGAGATAAAATAATTTTTGATCCGAATTCCGCTCATACTCGACCTGGGGGAGAAAATTACAAAAAAAAAAAACAGCAAAAAAATTCAAAAAATTAAAAAACAATTTCCCGGCGTTAGTTTTAGCCAAAACGGGATTAGATAGGATGAGATAGGCCAAGAAAGGGATGAAAGAATTTTAGACCCGAATTCCGCTCGTACTCGACCCGGGGGTGAAAATTCAGAAAGATAATGCAAAAAAATTCAAAAAATTTAAAAACAACTTTCCGGTGTTATTTTTAGCAAGAACGGGATGAGATAGGATGAGATAGGCCGAGAAAGAGATAAAATAATTTTTTACCCGAATTCCGCTCATACTCGATCCGGGGGAGAAAATTGCAAAAAAAAAACAGCAAAAAAATTCAAAAAATTAAAACACAACTTCCCGGCGTTTGTTTTAGCCAAAAGGGGATTAGATAGGATGAGATAGGCCAAGAAAGAGATTAAAGAATGTTAAACCCGAATTCTGCTCATACTCGACCCGAGGGAGAAAATTCAGAAAAAAAATTCAAAAAATTAAAAAAACAACTTTCCGGCGTTATTTTTAGCGAAAATGGGATGATATAGGCCGAGAAAGAGATAAAGGAATTTTAGACCCGAATTCCGCTCGTACCCGACGCGGGGGAGAAAATTCCGAAAAAAAACTGCAAAAAAATTCAAAAAATTAAAAAACAACTTTCCGGTGTTAGTTTTCGCCAAAACGGGATTAGATAGGATGAGATAGGCCAAGAAAGAGATAAACGAATGTTAAACCCGAATTCCGCTCGTACTCGACCCGAGGGAGAAATTTCAGAAAAAAAATTCAAAAAAAATTCAAAAAATTAAAAAAACAACTTTCCGGTGTTATTTTTAGCCAAAACGGGATGAGATAGGACGACATAGGCCGAGAAAGAGATAAAGGAATTTTAGACCCGAATTCCGCTCATACCGGACGCGGGGGAGAAAATTCCGAAAAAAAACTGCAAAGAAATTCAAAAAATTAAAAAACATCTTTCTGGTGTTAGTTTTAGCGAAAACGGGATTAGATAGGATGAGATAGGCCAAGAAAGAGATAAACGAATGTTAAACCCGAATTCCGCTCATACTTGACCCAGGGGAGAAAATTCAGAAAAAAAATTCAAAAAAAATTCAGAAAATTAAAAAAACAACTTTCCGGCGTTATTTTTAGCCAAAACGGGAAAAGATAGGATGAGAAAGGCCGAGAAAGAGATAAAAGAATTTTAGACCCGAATTCCGCTCAAACTTGACCCGGGGGAGCAAATTACAAAAAAAAATAGCAAAAAAATTCAAAAAATTAGAGAACAACTATTCGGCATTATTTTTAGCCAAATTGGGATGAGACAGGCCGAGAAAGAGAGAAAACAATTTTAGACCCCAATTCCGCTCATACTCGACCCGGGGAGAAAATTACGAAAAAAAATAGCAAAAAAATTCAAAAAAATTAAAAAACAACTTTCGGTTGGTATTTTTAGCAAAAACGGGACGAGATAGGATGAGATAGGCCGAGAAAGAGATAAAATAATTTTTGACCCGAATTCCGCTCAAACACGACCCGGGGGAGAAAATAGCATAAAAAAAACAGCAAAAAAATTCAAAAAATTAAAAAACAACTTCCCGGCGTTAGTTTTAGCCAAAAAGGGATTAGATAGGATGAGGTAGGCCAAGAAAGAGATTAAAGAATGTTAAACCCGAATTCCGCTCATACTCGACCCGGGGAGAAAATTCAGAAAAAAAATTCAAAAAAAATTCAAAAAATTAAAAAAACAACTTTCCGGCGTTATTTTTAGCGAAAACGGGATGAGATAGGATGAGATAGGAGGAGAAAGAGATAAAAGAATTTTAGACCCGAATTCCGCTCATACCCGACGCGGGGGAGAAAATTCCGAAAAAAAACAGCAAAAAAATTCAAAAAATTAAAAAACAACTTTCCGGTGTTAGTTTTCGCCAAAACGGGATTAGATAGGATGAGATAGGCCAAGAAAGAGATAAACGAATGTTAAACCCGAATTCCGCTCATACTCGACCCAAGGGAGAAAATTCAGAAAAAAAATTCAAAAAAAATTAAAAAAATTAAAAACACAACTTTCTGGCGTTATTTTTAGCCAAAACGGGATGAGATAGGCCGAGAAAGAGGTAAAAGAATTTTAGACCCGAATTCCGCTCATACTCGACCCGGGGAGCAAATTACAAAAAAAAAATAACAAAAAAATTCAAAAAATTAGAGAACAACTATTCGGCATTATTTTTACCCAAATTGGGATTAGACAGGCCGAGAAAGAGAGAAAACAATTTTAGACCCCAATTCCGTTCATACTCGACCCGGGGGAGAAAATTCCAAAAAAAATAGCAAAAAAATTCAAAAAAATTAAAAAACAACTTTCGGTTGTTATTTTTAGCAAAAACGGGACGAGATAGGATGAGATAGGCCGTGAAAGAGATAAAATAATTTTTGACCCGAATTCCGCTCATACTCGACCTGGGGGAGAAAATTGCAAAAAAAAAAACAGCAAAAAAATTCAAAAAATTAAAAAACAACTTCCCGGCGTTTGTTTTAGCCAAAACGGGATTAGATAGGATGAGATAGGCCAAGAAAGGGATGAAAGAATTTTAGACCCGAATTCCGCTCATACTCGGCCCGGGGGTGAAAATTCCGAAAGATAATGCAAAAAAATTCAAAAAATTTAAAAACAACTTTCCGGTGTTATTTTTAGCAAGAACGGGATGAGATAGGATGAGATAGGCCGAGAAAGAGATAAAATAATTTTTGACCCGAATTCCGCTCATACTCGACCCGGGGGAGAAAATTGCAAAAAAAAAACCGCAAAAAAATTCAAAAAATTCAAACACAACTTCCCGGCGTTTGTTTTAGCCAAAAGGGGATTAGATAGGATGAGATAGGCCAAGAAAGAGATTAAAGAATGTTAAACCCGAATTCTGCTCATACTCGACCCGGGGGAGAAAATTCAGAAAAAAAATTCAAAAAAAATTCAAAAAATTAAAAAAACAACTTTTTGGCGTTATTTTTAGCGAAAACGGGATGAGATAGGCCGAGAAAGAGATAAAGGAATTTTAGACCCAAATTCCGCTCGTACCCGACGCGGGGGAGAAAATTCCGAAAAAAAACTGCAAAAAAATTCAAAAAATTAAAAAACAACTTTCCGGTGTTAGTTTTCGCCAAAACGGGATTAGATAGGATGAGATAGGCCAAGAAAGAGATAAATGAATGTTAAACCCGAATTCGGCTCATACTCGACCCGAGGGAGAAAATTAAAAAAAAAAATTCAAAACAAATTCAAAAAAAATTCAAAAAATTAAAAAAACAACTTTCCGGCGTTATTTTTAGTAAAAACGGGATGAGATAGGATGACATTGGCCGAGAAAGAGATAAAAGAATTTTAGACCCCAATTCCGCTCATACTCGACGCGGGGGAGAAAATTCCGAAAAAAAACTGCGAAAAAATTCAAAAAGTTGAAAAACAACTTCCCGGCGTTAGTTTTAGCCAAAAAGGGAGTAGATAGGATGAGATAGGCCAAGAAAGAGATAAACGAATGTTAAACCCGAATTCGGCTCATACTCGACCCAGGGGAGAAAATTCAGAAAAAAAATTCAAAAAAAATTCAGAAAATTAAAAAAACAACTTTCCGGCGTTATTTTTAGCCAAAACGGGAAAAGATAGGATGAGAAAGGCCGAGAAAGAGATAAAAGAATTTTAGACCCGAATTCCGCTCAAACTTGACCCGGGGGAGCAAATTACAAAAAAAAATAGCAAAAAAATTCAAAAAATTAGAGAACAACTATTCGGCATTATTTTTAGCCAAATTGGGATGAGACAGGCCGAGAAAGAGAGAAAACAATTTTAGACCCCAATTCCGCTCATACTCGACCCGGGGAGAAAATTACGAAAAAAAATAGCAAAAAAATTCAAAAAAATTAAAAAACAACTTTCGGTTGGTATTTTTAGCAAAAACGGGACGAGATAGGATGAGATAGGCCGAGAAAGAGATAAAATAATTTTTGACCCGAATTCCGCTCAAACACGACCCGGGGGAGAAAATAGCATAAAAAAAACAGCAAAAAAATTCAAAAAATTAAAAAACAACTTCCCGGCGTTAGTTTTAGCCAAAAAGGGATTAGATAGGATGAGGTAGGCCAAGAAAGAGATTAAAGAATGTTAAACCCGAATTCCGCTCATACTCGACCCGGGGAGAAAATTCAGAAAAAAAATTCAAAAAAAATTCAAAAAATTAAAAAAACAACTTTCCGGCGTTATTTTTAGCGAAAACGGGATGAGATAGGATGAGATAGGAGGAGAAAGAGATAAAAGAATTTTAGACCCGAATTCCGCTCATACCCGACGCGGGGGAGAAAATTCCGAAAAAAAACAGCAAAAAAATTCAAAAAATCAAAAAACAACTTTCCGGTGTTAGTTTTCGCCAAAACGGGATTAGATAGGATGAGATAGGCCAAGAAAGAGATAAACGAATGTTAAACCCGAATTCCGCTCATACTCGACCCAAGGGAGAAAATTCAGAAAAAAAATTCAAAAAAAATTAAAAAAATTAAAAACACAACTTTCTGGCGTTATTTTTAGCCAAAACGGGATGAGATAGGCCGAGAAAGAGGTAAAAGAATTTTAGACCCGAATTCCGCTCATACTCGACCCGGGGAGCAAATTACAAAAAAAAAATAACAAAAAAATTCAAAAAATTAGAGAACAACTATTCGGCATTATTTTTACCCAAATTGGGATTAGACAGGCCGAGAAAGAGAGAAAACAATTTTAGACCCCAATTCCGTTCATACTCGACCCGGGGGAGAAAATTCCAAAAAAAATAGCAAAAAAATTCAAAAAAATTAAAAAACAACTTTCGGTTGTTATTTTTAGCAAAAACGGGACGAGATAGGATGAGATAGGCCGTGAAAGAGATAAAATAATTTTTGACCCGAATTCCGCTCATACTCGACCTGGGGGAGAAAATTGCAAAAAAAAAAACAGCAAAAAAATTCAAAAAATTAAAAAACAACTTCCCGGCGTTTGTTTTAGCCAAAACGGGATTAGATAGGATGAGATAGGCCAAGAAAGGGATGAAAGAATTTTAGACCCGAATTCCGCTCATACTCGGCCCGGGGGTGAAAATTCCGAAAGATAATGCAAAAAAATTCAAAAAATTTAAAAACAACTTTCCGGTGTTATTTTTAGCAAGAACGGGATGAGATAGGATGAGATAGGCCGAGAAAGAGATAAAATAATTTTTGACCCGAATTCCGCTCATACTCGACCCGGGGGAGAAAATTGCAAAAAAAAAACCGCAAAAAAATTCAAAAAATTCAAACACAACTTCCCGGCGTTTGTTTTAGCCAAAAGGGGATTAGATAGGATGAGATAGGCCAAGAAAGAGATTAAAGAATGTTAAACCCGAATTCTGCTCATACTCGACCCGGGGGAGAAAATTCAGAAAAAAAATTCAAAAAAAATTCAAAAAATTAAAAAAACAACTTTTTGGCGTTATTTTTAGCGAAAACGGGATGAGATAGGCCGAGAAAGAGATAAAGGAATTTTAGACCCAAATTCCGCTCGTACCCGACGCGGGGGAGAAAATTCCGAAAAAAAACTGCAAAAAAATTCAAAAAATTAAAAAACAACTTTCCGGTGTTAGTTTTCGCCAAAACGGGATTAGATAGGATGAGATAGGCCAAGAAAGAGATAAATGAATGTTAAACCCGAATTCGGCTCATACTCGACCCGAGGGAGAAAATTAAAAAAAAAAATTCAAAAAAAATTCAAAAAATTAAAAAAACAACTTTCCGGCGTTATTTTTAGTAAAAACGGGATGAGATAGGATGACATTGGCCGAGAAAGAGATAAAAGAATTTTAGACCCCAATTCCGCTCATACTCGACGCGGGGGAGAAAATTCCGAAAAAAAACTGCGAAAAAATTCAAAAAGTTGAAAAACAACTTCCCGGCGTTAGTTTTAGCCAAAAAGGGAGTAGATAGGATGAGATAGGCCAAGAAAGAGATAAACGAATGTTAAACCCGAATTCGGCTCATACTCGACCCGAGGGAGAAAATTCAAAAAAAAAATTCAAAACAAATTCAAAAAAAATTCAAAAAATTAAAAAAACAACTTTCCGGCGTTATTTTTAGTCAAAACAGGATGAGATAGGATGACATAGGCCGAGAAAGAGATAAAAGAATTTTAGACCCGAATTCCGCTCATACTCGACCCGGGGGAGCAAATTACAAAAAAAAAATAGCAAAAAAATTCAAAAAATTAGAGAAAACTATTCGGCATTATTTTTAGCCATATTGGGATTAGACAGGCCGAGAAAGAGAGAAAATAATTTTAGACCCCAATTCCGCTCATACTCGACGCGGGGGAGAAAATTCCGAAAAAAAACTGCAAAAAAATTCAAAAAATTAAAAAACAACTTTCCGGTGTTAGTTTTACCCAAAACGGGATTAGATAGGATGAGATAGGCCAAGAAAGAGATAAACAAATGTTAAACCCGAATTCCGCTCATACTTGACCCGGGGGGGAAAATTCAGAAAAAAAATTCAAAAAAAATTCAAAAAATTAAAAAAACAACTTTCCGGCGTTATTTTTAGCCAAAACGGGATGAGATAGGATGACATAGGCCGAGAAAGAGATAAAAGAATTTTAGACCCGAATTCCGCTCATACTCGACCCGGGGGAGAAAATTCCGAAAAAAAACTGCGAAAAAATTCAAAAAATTGAAAAACAACTTCCCGGCGTTAGGTTTAGCCAAAAAGGGATTAGACTCATACTCGACGCGGGGGAGAAAATTCCGAAAAAAAAATGCAAAAAAATTCAAAAAATTAAAAAACAACTTTCCGGTGTTAGTCTTAGCCAAAACGGGATTAGATAGGATGAGATAGGCCAAGAAAGAGATTAAAGAATGTTAAACCCGAATTCCGCTCATACTCGAACCGGGGGAGAAAATTCAGAAAAAAAATTCAAAAAAAATTCAAAAAATTAAAAAAACAACTTTCCGGCGTAATTTTTAGCGAAAACGGGATGAGATAGGATGAGATAGGTCGAGAAAGAGATAAAAGAATTTTAGACCCAAATTCCGCTCATACCCGACGCGGGGGAGAAAATTCCGAAAAAAAACTGCAAAAAAATTCAAAAAATTAAAAAACAACTTTCCGGTGTTAGTTTTCGCCAAAACGGGATTAGATAGGATGAGATAGGCCAAGAAAGAGATTAAAGAATGTTAAACCCGAATTCCGCTCATACTCGAACCGGGGGAGAAAATTCAGAAAAAAAATTCAAAAAAAATTCAAAAAATTAAAAAAACAACTTTCCGGCGTAATTTTTAGCGAAAACGGGATGAGATAGGATGAGATAGGTCGAGAAAGAGATAAAAGAATTTTAGACCCAAATTCCGCTCATACCCGACGCGGGGGAGAAAATTCCGAAAAAAAACTGCAAAAAAATTCAAAAAATTAAAAAACAACTTTCCGGTGTTAGTTTTCGCCAAAACGGGATTAGATAGGATGAGATAGGCCAAGAAAGAGATAAACGAATGTTAAACCCGAATTTCGCTCGTACTCGACCCGAGGGAGAAAATTCCGAAAAAAAATTCAAAAAAAATTCAAAAAATTAAAAAAACAACTTTCTGGTGTTAGTTTTAGCGAAAACGGGATTAGATAGGATGAGATAGGCCAGGAAAGAGATAAACGAATGTTAAACCCGAATTCCGCTCATACTCGACCCAGGGGAGAAAATTCAGAAAAAAAATTCAAAAAAAATTCAGAAAATTAAAAAAACAACTTTCCGGCGTTATTTTTAGCCAAAACGGGAAAAGATAGGATGAGAAAGGCCGAGAAAGAGATAAAAGAATTTTAGACCCGAATTCCGCTCAAACTCGACCCGGGGGGAGCGAATTACAAAAAAAAATAGCAAAAAAATTCAAAAAATTAGAGAACAACTATTCGGCATTATTTTTAGCCAAATTGGGATGAGACAGGCCGAGAAAGAGAGAAAACAATTTTAGACCCCAATTCCGCTCATACTCGACCCGGAGGAGAAAATTCCGAAAAAAAATAGCAAAAAAATTCAAAAAAATTAAAAAACAACTTTCAGTTGTTATTTTTAGCAAAAACGGGACGAGATAGGCTGAGATAGGCCGAGAAAGAGATAAAATAATTTTTGACCCGAATTCCGCTCATACACGACCCGGGGGAGAAAATTGCATAAAAAAACAGCAAAAAAATTCAAAAAATTAAAAAACAACTTCCCGGCGTTAGTTTTAGCCAAAAAGGGATTAGATAGGATGAGATAGGCCAAGAAAGAGATTAAAGAATGTTAAACCCGAATTCCGCTCATACTCGACCCGGGGGAGAAAATTCAGAAAAAAAACTGCAAAAAAATTCAAAAAATTAAAAAACAACGTTCCAATGTTAGTTTTCACCAAAACGGGATTAGATAGGATGAGATAGGCCAAGAAAGAGATAAACGAATGTTCAACCCGAATTCCTCTCATACTCGACCCAAGGGAGAAAATTCAGAAAAAAAATTCAAAAAAAATTAAAAAAATTAAAAACACAACTTTCCGGCATTATTTTTAGCCAAAACAGGATGAGATAGGCCGAGAAAGAGATAAAAGAATTTTAGACCCGAATTCCGCTCATACTCGACCCGGGGGAGCAAATTACAAAAAAAAATAACAAAAAAATTCAAAAAATTAGAGAACAATTATTCGGCATTATTTTTAGCCAAATTGGGATTAGACAGGTCGAGAAAGAGAGAAAACAATTTTAGACCCCAATTCCGTTCATACTCGACCCGGGGGAGAAAATTGCGAAAAAAAATAGCAAAAAAATTCAAAAAAATTAAAAAACAACTTTCGGTTGTTATTTTTAGCAAAAACAGGACGAGATAGGATGAGATAGGCCGAGAAAGAGATAAAATAATTTTTGACCCGAATTCCGCTCATACTCGACCTGGGGGAGAAAATTGAAAAAAAAAAAAAACAGCAAAAAAATTCAAAAAATTAAAAAACAACTTCCCGGCGTTAGTTTTAGCCAAAACGGGATTAGATAGGATGAGATAGGCCAAGAAAGGGATGAAAGAATTTTAGACCCGAATTCCGCTCATACTCGACCCGGGGGTGAAAATTCCGAAAGATAATGCAAAAAAATTCAAAAAATTTAAAAACAACTTTCCGGTGTTATTTTTAGCAAGAACGGGATGAGATAGGATGAGATAGGCCGAGAAAGAGATAAAATAATTTTTGACCCGAATTCCGCTCATACTCGACCCGGGGGAGAAAATTGCAAAAAAAAAACAGCAAAAAAATTCAAAAAATTCAAACACAACTTCCCAGCGTTTGTTTTAGCCAAAAGGGGATTAGATAGGATGAGATAGGCCAAGAAAGAGATTAAAGAATGTTAAACCCGAATTCTGCTCATACTCGACCCGGGGGAGAAAATTCAGAAAAAAAATTCAAAAAAAATTCAAAAAATTAAAAAAACAAGTTTCCGGCGTTATTTTTAGCGAAAACGGGATGAGATAGGCCGAGAAAGAGAAAAAGGAATTTTAGACCCGAATTCCGCTCGTACCCGACGCGGGGGAGAAAATTCCGAAAAAAAACGGCAAAAAAATTCAAAAAATTAAAAAACAACTTTCCGGTGATAGTTTTCGCCAAAACGGGATTAGATAGGATGAGATAGGCCAAGAAAGAGATAAACGAATGTTAGACCCGAATTCCGCTCGTACTCGACCCGAGGGAGAAAATTCAGAAAAAAAATTCAAAAAATTAAAAAAACAACTTTCCGGCGTTATTTTTAGCCAAAGCGGGATGAGATAGGATGACATAGGCCGAGAAAGAGATAAAGGAATTTTAGACCCGAATTCCGCTCATACCCGACGCGGGGGAGAAAATTCTGAAAAAAAACTGCAAAGAAATTCAAAAAATTAAAAAACAACTTTCTGGTGTTAGTTTTAGCGAAAACGGGATTAGATAGGATGAGATAGGCCAAGAAAGAGATAAACGAATGTTAAACCCGAATTCCGCTCATACTCGACCCAGGGGAGAAAATTCAGAAAAAAAATTCAAAAAAAATTCAGAAAATTAAAAAAACAACTTTCCGGCGTTATTTTTAGCCAAAACGGGAAAAGATAGGATGAGAAAGGCCGAGAAAGAGATAAAAGAATTTTAGACCCGAATTCCGCTCAAACTCGACCCGGGGGAGCAAATTACAAAAAAAAATAGCAAAAAAATTCAAAAAATTAGAGAACAACTATTCGGCATTATTTTTAGCCAAATTGGGATGAGACAGGCCGAGAAAGAGAGAAAACAATTTTAGACCCCAATTCCGCTCATACTCGACCCGGGGGAGAAAATTCCGAAAAAAAATAGCAAAAAAATTCAAAAAAATTAAAAAACAACTTTCGGTTGTTATTTTCAGCAAAAACGGGATGAGATAGGCCGAGAAAGAGTTAAAATAATTTTTGACCCGAATTCCGCTCATACACGACCCGGGGGAGAAAATTGCATAAAAAAAACAGCAAAAAAATTCAAAAAATTAAAAAACAACTTCCCGGCGTTAGTTTTAGCCAAAAAGGGATTAGAGAGGATGAGATAGGCCAAGAAAGAGATTAAAGAATGTTAAACCCGAATTCCGCTCATACTCGACCCGGGAGAGAAAATTCAGAAAAATAATTCAAAAAAAATTCAAAAAATTAAAAAAACAACTTTCCGGCGTTATTTTTAGCGAAAACGGGATGAGATAGGATGAGATAGGCCGAGAAAGAGATAAAAGAATTTTAGACCCGAATTCCGCTCATACCCGACGCGGGGGAGAAAATTCCGAAAAAAAACTGCAAAAAAATTCAAAAAATTAAAAAACAACTTTCCGGTGTTAGTTTTCGCCAAAACGGGATTAGATAGGATGAGATAGGCCAAGAAAGAGATAAACGAATGTTAAACCCGAATTCCGCTCATACTCGACCCAAGGGAGAAAATTCAGAAAAAAAATTCAAAAAAATTAAAAAAATGAAAAACACAACTTTCCGGCATTATTTTTAGCCAAAACGGGATGAGATAGGCCGAGAAAGAGATAAAAGAATTTTAGACCCGAATTCCGCTCATACTCGACCCGGGGGAGCAAATTACAAAAAAAAATAACAAAAAAATTCCAAAAAAAATTAGAGAACAACTATTCGGCATTATTTTTAGCCAAATTGGGATTAGACAGGCCGAGAAAGAGAGAAAACAATTTTAGACCCCAATTCCGTTCGTACTCGACCCGGGGGAGAAAATTCCGAAAAAAAATAGCAAAAAAATTCAAAAAAATTAAAAAACAACTTTTGGTTGTTATTTTTAGCAATAACGGGACGAGATAGGATGAGATAGGCCGAGAAAGAGATAAAATAATTTTTGACCCGAATTCCGCTCATACTCGACCTGGGGGAGAAAATTGCAAAAAAAAAAACAGCAAAAAAATTCAAAAAATTAAAAAACAACTTCCCGGCGTTAGTTTTAGCCAAAACGGGATTAGATAGGATGAGATAGGCCAAGAAAGGGATGAAAGAATTTTAGACCCGAATTCCGCTCATACTCGACCCGGGGGTGAAAATTCCGAAAGATAATGCAAAAAAATTCAAAAAATTTAAAAACAACTTTCCGGTGTTATTTTTAGCAAGAACGGGATGAGATAGGATGAGATAGGCCGAGAAAGAGATAAAATAATTTTTGACCCGAATTCCGCTCATACTCGACCCGGGGGAGAAAATTGCAAAAAAAAAACAGCAAAAAAATTCAAAAAATTCAAACACAACTTCCCGGCGTTTGTTTTAGGCAAAAGGGGATTAGATAGGATGAGATAGGCCAAGAAAGAGATTAAAGAATGTTAAACCCGAATTCTGCTCATACTCGACCCGGGGGAGAAAATTCAGAAAAAAAATTCAAAAAAAATTCAAAAAATTAAAAAACAACTTTCCGGTGTTAGTTTTCGCCAAAACGGGATTAGATAGGATGAGATAGGCCAAGAAAGAGATAAACGAATGTTAAACCCGAATTCCGCTCATACTCGACCCAAGGGAGAAAATTCAGAAAAAAAATTCAAAAAAAATTAAAAAAATGAAAAACACAACTTTCCGGCATTATTTTTAGCCAAAACGGGATGAGATAGGCCGAGAAAGAGATAAAAGAATTTTAGACCCGAATTCCGCTCATACTCGACCCGGGGGAGCAAATTACAAAAAAAAATAACAAAAAAATTCAAAAAATTAGAGAACAACTATTCGGCATTATTTTTAGCCAAATTGGGATTAGACAGGCCGAGAAAGAGAGAAAACAATTTTAGACCCCAATTCCGTTCGTACTCGACCCGGGGGAGAAAATTCCGAAAAAAATAGCAAAAAAATTCAAAAAAATTAAAAAACAACTTTCGGTTGTTATTTTTAGCAATAACGGGACGAGATAGGATGAGATAGGCCGAGAAAGAGATAAAATAATTTTTGACCCGAATTCCGCTCATACTCGACCTGGGGGAGAAAATTGCAAAAAAAAAAACAGCAAAAAAATTCAAAAATTAAAAAACAACTTCCCGGCGTTAGTTTTAGCCAAAACGGGATTAGATAGGATGAGATAGGCCAAGAAAGGGATGAAAGAATTTTAGACCCGAATTCCGCTCATACTCGACCCGGGGGTGAAAATTCCGAAAGATAATGCAAAAAAATTCAAAAAATTTAAAAACAACTTTCCGGTGTTATTTTTAGCAAGAACGGGATGAGATAGGATGAGATAGGCCGAGAAAGAGATAAAATAATTTTTGACCCGAATTCCGCTCATACTCGACCCGGGGGAGAAAATTGCAAAAAAAAAACAGCAAAAAAATTCAAAAAATTCAAACACAACTTCCCGGCGTTTGTTTTAGGCAAAAGGGGATTAGATAGGATGAGATAGGCCAAGAAAGAGATTAAAGAATGTTAAACCCGAATTCTGCTCATACTCGACCCGGGGGAGAAAATTCAGAAAAAAAATTCAAAAAAAATTCAAAAAATTAAAAAAACAACTTTCCGGCGTTATTTTTAGCGAAAACGGGATGAGATAGGCCGAGAAAGAGATAAAGGAATTTTAGACCCGTACCCGACGCGGGGGAGAAAATTCCGAAAAAAAACTGCAAAAAAATTCAAAAAATTAAAAAAACAACTTTCCGGTGTTTAGTTTTCGCCAATACGGGATTAGATAGGATGAGATAGGCCAAGAAAGAGATAATGAATGTTAACCCGAATTCGGCTCATACTCGACCCGAGGAGAAAATTAAAAAAAAATTCAAAACAAATTCAAAAAAAATTCAAAAAATTAAAAAACAACTTTCCGGCGTTATTTTTAGTAAAAACGGGATTAGATAGGATGACATAGGCCGAGAAAGAGATAAAAGAATTTTAGACCCCAATTCCGCTCATACTCGACGCGGGGGAGAAAATTCCGAAAAAAAACTGCGAAAAAATTCAAAAAGTTGAAAAACAACTTCCCGGCGTTAGTTTTAGCCAAAAGGGATTAGATAGGATGACATAGGCCAAGAAAGAGATAAAACGAATGTTAAACCCGAATTCGGCTCATACTCGACCCGAGGGAGAAAATTCAAAAAAAAAATTCAAAACAAATTCAAAAAAAATTCAAAAAATTAAAAAAACAACTTTCCGGCGTTATTTTAGTCAAAACGAGATGAGATAGGATGACATAGGCCGAGAAAGAGATAAAAGAATTTTAGACCCGAATTTCCGCTCATACTCCGACCCGGGGGAGCAAATTACAAAAAAAAAATAGCAAAAAAAATTCAAAAAATTAGAGAAAACTATTCGGCATTATTTTTAGCCAAATTGGGATTAGACAGGCCGAGAAAGAGAGAAAATAATTTTAGACCCCAATTCCGCTCATACTCGATGCGGGGGAGAAAATTCCGAAAAAAAACTGCAAAAAAATTCAAAAAATTAAAAAACAACTTTCCGGTGTTTGTTTTTACCCAAAACGGGATTAGATAGGATGAGATAGGCCAAGAAAGAGATAAACAAATGTTAAACCCGAATTCCGCTCATACTCGACCCGGGGGGGAAAATTCAGAAAAAAAATTCAAAAAAAATTCAAAAAATTAAAAAAACAACTTTCCGGCGTTTATTTTTAGCCAAAACGGGATGAGATAGGATGACATAGGCCGAGAAAGAGATAAAAGAATGTTAGACCCGAATTCCGCTCATACTCGACCCGGGGAAGCAAATTTCAAAAAAAATAGCAAAAAAAATTCGAAAAATTAGAGAACAACTATTCGGCATTAATTTTAGCCAAATTGGAATGAGGCAGGCCGAGAAAGAGAGAAAACAATTTTAGACCCCAATTCCGCTCATACTCGACCCGGGGAGAAAATTCCGAAAAAAAACTGCCAAAAAATTCAAAAAATTAAAAAACAACTTCCCGGCGTTAGTTTTAGCCAAAACGGGATTAGATAGGATGAGATAGGCCAAGAAAGAGATGAAAGAATTTTAGACCCGAATTCCGCTCATACTCGACCCGGGGGTGAAAATTCCGAAAGATAATGCAAAAAAATTCAAAAAATTTAAAAACAACTTTCCGGTGTTATTTTTAGCAAGAACGGGATGAGATAGGATGAGATAGGCCGAGAAAGAGATAAAATAATTTTGACCCAAATTCCGCTCATACTCGACCCGGGGGAGAAAATTGCAAAAAAAAAACAGCAAAAAAATTCAAAAAATTCAAACACAACTTCCCGGCGTTTGTTTTAGCCAAAAGGGGATTAGATAGGATGAGATAGGCCAAGAAAGAGATTAAAGAATGTTAAACCCGAATTCTGCTCATACTCGACCCGGGGGAGAAAATTCAGAAAAAAAATTCAAAAAAAAAATCAAAAAATTAAAAAAACAACTTTCCGGCGTTATTTTTAGCGGAAAACGGGATGAGATAGGCGAGAAAGAGGTAAAGGAATTTTAGACCCGAATTCCGCTCGTACCCGACGCGGGGGAGAAAATTCCGAAAAAAAACAGCAAAAAAATTCAAAAAATTAAAAAACAACTTCCCGGCGTTAGTTTTAGCCAAAAAAGGGGATTAGATAGGATGAGATAGGCCAAGAAAGAGATTAAAGAATGTTAAACCCGAATTCCGCTCATACTCGACCCGGGGGAGAAAATTCAGAAAAAAAAACTCCAAAAAAATTCAAAAAATTAAAAAACAACGTTCCAATGTTAGTTTTCACCAAAACGGGATTAGATAGGATGAGATAGGCCAAGAAAGAGATAAACGAATGTTCAACCCGAATTCCTCTCATACTCGACCCAAGGGAGAAAATTCAGAAAAAAAAATTCAAAAAAAATTAAAAAAATTAAAAACACAACTTTCCGGCATTATTTTTAGCCAAAACAGGATGAGATAGGCCGAGAAAGAGATAAAAGAATTTTAGACCCGAATTCCGCTCATACTCGACCCGGGGGAGCAAATTACAAAAAAAATAACAAAAAAATTCAAAAATTAGAGAACAATTATTCGCATTATTTTTAGCCAAATTGGGATTAGACAGGCCGAGAAAGAGAGAAAACAATTTTAGACCCCAATTCCGTTCATACTCGACCCGGGGAGAAAATTGCGAAAAAAATAGCAAAAAAATTCAAAAAAATTAAAAAACAACTTTCGGTTGTTATTTTTAGCAAAAACAGGACGAGATAGGATGAGATACGCCGAGAAAGAGATAAAATAATTTTTGACCCGAATTCCGCTCATACTCGACCTGGGGGAGAAAATTGAAAAAAAAAAAAAAACAGCAAAAAAATTCAAAAAATTAAAAAAACAACTTCCCGGCGTTAGTTTTTAGCCAAAACGGGATTAGATAGGATGAGATAGGCCAAGAAAGGGATGAAAGAATTTTAGACCCGAATTCCGCTCATACTCGACCCGGGGGTGAAAATTCCGAAAGATAATGCAAAAAAATTCAAAAAATTTTAAAACAACTTCCGGTGTTATTTTTAGCAAGAACGGGATGAGATAGGATGAGATAGGCCGAGAAAGAGATAAAATAATTTTTGACCCGAATTCCGCTCATACTCGACCCGGGGGAGAAAATTGCAAAAAAAAAAACAGCAAAAAAATTCAAAAATTCAAACGCAACTTCCCAGCGTTTGTTTTAGCCAAAAGGGATTAGATAGGATGAGATAGGCCAAGAAAGAGATTTAAAGAATGCTAAACCCGAATTCTGCTCATACTCGACCCGGGGGAGAAAATTCAGAAAAAAAATTCAAAAAAAAATTCAAAAATTAAAAAAACAACTTTCCGGCGTTATTTTTAGCGGAAAACGGGATGAGATAGGCCGAGAAAGAGAAAAAGGAATTTTAGACCCGAATTCCGCTCGTACCCGACGCGGGGGAGAAAATTCCGAAAAAAAACGGCAAAAAAATTCAAAAAATTAAAAAACAACTTTCCGGTGATAGTTTTCGCCAAAACGGGATTAGATAGGATGAGATAGGCCAAGAAAGAGATAAACGAATGTTAGACCCGAATTCCGCTCGTACTCGACCCGAGGGAGAAAATTCAGAAAAAAAATTCAAAAATTAAAAAACAACTTTCCGGCGTTATTTTTAGCCAAAGCGGGATGAGATAGGATGACATAGGCCGAGAAAGAGATAAAGGAATTTTAGACCCGAATTCCGCTCGTACCCGACGCGGGGGAGAAAATTCCGAAAAAAAACTGCAAAAAAATTCAAAAAATTAAAAAACAACTTTCCGGTGTTAGTTTTACCCAAAACGGGATTAGATAGGATGAGATAGGCCAAGAAAGAGATAAACAAAATGTTAAACCCGAATTCCGCTCATACTTGACCCGGGGGGGAAAATTCAGAAAAAAAATTCAAAAAAAATTCAAAAAATTAAAAAAACAACTTTCCGCGTTATTTTAGCCAAAACGGGATGAGATAGATGACATAGGCCGAGAAAGAGATAAAAGAAATTTTAGACCCGAATTCCGCTCATACTCGACCGGGGAGAAAATTCCGAAAAAAAACTGCGAAAAAATTCAAAAAATTGAAAAACAACTTCCCGGCGTTAGGTTTAGCCAAAAGGGATTAGACTCATACTCGACGCGGGGGAGAAAATTCCGAAAAAAAAATGCAAAAAAATTCAAAAAATTAAAAAACAACTTTCCGGTGTTAGTCTTAGCCAAAACGGGATTAGATAGGATGAGATAGGCCAAGAAAGAGATTAAAGAATGTTAAACCCGAATTCCCGCTCATACTCGAACCGGGGGAGAAAATTCAGAAAAAAAATTCAAAAAAAATTCAAAAAATTAAAAAAACAACTTTCCGGCGTAATTTTTAGCGAAAACGGGATGAGATAGGATGAGATAGGTCGAGAAAGAGATAAAAGAATTTTAGACCCAAATTCCGCTCATACCCGACGCGGGGGAGAAAATTCCGAAAAAAAACTGCAAAAAATTCAAAAAATTAAAAAACAACTTTCCGGTGTTAGTTTTCGCCAAAACGGGATTAGATAGGATGAGATAGGCCAAGAAAGAGATTAAAGAATGTTAAACCCGAATTCCGCTCATACTCGAACCGGGGGAGAAAATTCAGAAAAAAATTCAAAAAAAATTCAAAAAATTAAAAAAACAACTTTCCGGCGTAATTTTTAGCGAAAACGGGATGAGATAGGATGAGATAGGTCGAGAAAGAGATAAAAGAATTTTAGACCCAAATTCCGCTCATACCCGACGCGGGGGAGAAAATTCCGAAAAAAACTGCAAAAAAATTCAAAAAATTAAAAAACAACTTTCCGGTGTTAGTTTTCGCCAAAACGGGATTAGATAGGATGAGATAGGCCAAGAAAGAGATAAACGAATGTTTAAACCCGAATTTTGCTCGTACTCGACCCGAGGGAGAAAATTCCGAAAAAAAATTCAAAAAAAATTCAAAAAATTAAAAAAACAACTTTCTGGTGTTAGTTTTAGCGAAAACGGGATTAGATAGGATGAGATAGGCCAGGAAAGAGATAAACGAATGTTAAACCCGAATTCCGCTCATACTCGACCCAGGGGAGAAAATTCAGAAAAAAAATTCAAAAAAAATTCAGAAAATTAAAAAAACAACTTTCCGGCGTTATTTTTAGCCAAAACGGGAAAAGATAGGATGAGAAAGGCCGAGAAAGAGATAAAAGAATTTTAGACCCGAATTCCGCTCAACCTCGACCCGGGGGAGCGAATTACAAAAAAAAATAGCAAAAAAATTCAAAAATTAGAGAACAACTATTCGGCATTATTTTTAGCCAAATTGGGATGAGACAGGCCGAGAAAGAGAGAAAACAATTTTAGACCCCAATTCCGCTCATACTCGACCCGGAGGAGAAAATTCCGAAAAAAAATAGCAAAAAAAATTCAAAAAATTAAAAAAACAACTTTCAGTTGTTATTTTTAGCAAAAACGGGACGAGATAGGCTGAGATAGGCCGAGAAAGAGATAAAATAATTTTTTGACCCGAATTCGCTCATACACGACCCGGGGGAGAAAATTGCATAAAAAAAACAGCAAAAAAATTCAAAAAATTAAAAAACAACTTCCCGGCGTTAGTTTTAGCCAAAAAGGGATTAGATAGGATGAGATAGGCCAAGAAAGAGATTAAGAATGTTAAACCCGAATTCCGCTCATACTCGACCCGGGGGAGAAAATTCAGAAAAAAAACTGCAAAAAAATTCAAAAAATTAAAAAACAACGTTCCAATGTTAGTTTTCACCAAAACGGGATTAGATAGGATGAGATAGGCCAAGAAAGAGATAAACGAATGTTCAACCCGAATTCCTCTCATACTCGACCCAAGGGAGAAAATTCAGAAAAAAAATTCAAAAAAAATTAAAAAATTAAAAACACAACTTTCCGGCATTATTTTTAGCCAAAACAGGATGAGATAGGCCGAGAAAGAGATAAAAGAATTTTAGACCCGAATTCCGCTCATACTCGACCCGGGGGAGCAAATTACAAAAAAAAATAACAAAAAAATTCAAAAAATTAGAGAACAATTATTCGGCATTATTTTTAGCCAATTGGGATTAGACAGGCCGAGAAAGAGAGAAAACAATTTTAGACCCCAATTCCGTTCATACTCGACCCGGGGGAGAAAATTGCGAAAAAAAATAGCAAAAAAATTCAAAAAAATTAAAAAACAACTTTCGGTTGTTATTTTTAGCAAAAACAGGACGAGATAAGATGAGATAGGCCGAGAAAGAGATAAAATAATTTTTGACCCGAATTCCGCTCATACTCGACCTGGGGGAGAAAATTGAAAAAAAAAAAAAACAGCAAAAAAATTCAAAAAATTAAAAACAACTTCCCGGCGTTAGTTTTAGCCAAAACGGGATTAGATAGGATGAGATAGGCCAAGAAAGGGATGAAAGAATTTTAGACCCGAATTCCGCTCATACTCGACCCGGGGGTGAAAATTCCGAAAGATAATGCAAAAAAATTCAAAAATTTAAAAACAACTTTCCGGTGTTATTTTTAGCAAGAACGGGATGAGATAGGATGAGATAGGCCGAGAAAGAGATAAAATAATTTTTGACCCGAATTCCGCTCATACTCGACCCGGGGGAGAAAATTGCAAAAAAAAAACAGCAAAAAAATTCAAAAAATTCAAACACAACTTCCCAGCGTTTGTTTTAGCCAAAAGGGGATTAGATAGGATGAGATAGGCCAAGAAAGAGATTAAAGAATGTTAAACCCGAATTCTGCTCATACTCGACCCGGGGGAGAAAATTCAGAAAAAAAATTCAAAAAAAATTCAAAAAATTAAAAAAACAACTTTCCGGCGTTATTTTTAGCGAAAACGGGATGAGATAGGCCGAGAAAGAGAAAAAGGAATTTTAGACCCGAATTCCGCTCGTACCCGACGCGGGGGAGAAAATTCCGAAAAAAACGGCAAAAAAATTCAAAAATTAAAAAACAACTTTCCGGTGATAGTTTTCGCCAAAACGGGATTAGATAGGATGAGATAGGCCAAGAAAGAGATAAACGAATGTTAGACCCGAATTCCGCTCGTACTCGACCCGAGGGAGAAAATTCAGAAAAAAAATTCAAAAAATTAAAAAAAACAACTTTCCGGCGTTATTTTTAGCCAAAGCGGGATGAGATAGGATGACATAGGCCGAGAAAGAGATAAAGGAATTTTAGACCCGAATTCCGCTCATACCCGACGCGGGGGAGAAAATTCTGAAAAAAAACTGCAAAGAAATTCAAAAAATTAAAAAACAACTTTCTGGTGTTAGTTTTAGCGAAAACGGGATTAGATAGGATGAGATAGGCCAAGAAAGAGATAAACGAATGTTAAACCCGAATTCCGCTCATACTCGACCCAGGGGAGAAAATTCAGAAAAAAAATTCAAAAAAAATTCAGAAAATTAAAAAAACAACTTTCCGGCGTTATTTTTAGCCAAAACGGGAAAAGATAGGATGAGAAAGGCCGAGAAAGAGATAAAAGAATTTTAGACCCGAATTCCGCTCAAACTCGACCCGGGGGAGCAAATTACAAAAAAAAATAGCAAAAAAATTCAAAAAATTAGAGAACAACTATTCGGCATTATTTTTAGCCAAATTGGGATGAGACAGGCCGAGAAAGAGAGAAAACAATTTTAGACCCCAATTCCGCTCATACTCGACCCGGGGGAGAAATTCCGAAAAAAAATAGCAAAAAAATTCAAAAAAATTAAAAAACAACTTTCGGTTGTTATTTTCAGCAAAAACGGGATGAGATAGGCCGAGAAAGAGTTAAAATAATTTTTGACCCGAATTCCGCTCATACACGACCCGGGGGAGAAAATTGCATAAAAAAAACAGCAAAAAAATTCAAAAAATTAAAAAACAACTTCCCGGCGTTAGTTTTAGCCAAAAAGGGATTAGAGAGGATGAGATAGGCCAAGAAAGAGATTAAAGAATGTTAAACCCGAATTCCGCTCATACTCGACCGGGAGAGAAAATTCAGAAAAATAATTCAAAAAAAATTCAAAAAATTAAAAAAAACAACTTTCCGGCGTTATTTTTAGCGAAAACGGGATGAGATAGGATGAGATAGGCCGAGAAAGAGATAAAAGAATTTTAGACCCGAATTCCGCTCATACCCGACGCGGGGGAGAAAATTCCTAAAAAAAACTGCAAAAAAATTCAAAAAAATTAAAAAACAACTTTCCGGTGTTAGTTTTCGCCAAAACGGATTAGATAGGATGAGATAGGCCAAGAAAGAGATAAACGAATGTTAAACCCGAATTCCGCTCATACTCGACCCAAGGGAGAAAATTCAGAAAAAAAAATTCAAAAAAAAATTAAAAAAATGAAAAAACACAACTTTCCGGCATTATTTTTAAGCCAAAACGGGATGAGATAGGCCGAGAAAGAGATAAAAGAATTTTAGACCCGAATTCCGCTCATACTCGACCCGGGGGAGCAAATTACAAAAAAAATAACAAAAAAATTCAAAAAATTAGAGAACAACTATTCGGCATT
>JAYJMT010000013.1:735757-767686 GCA_036321655.1 Quercus alba
CTCGACCCGGGGGTGAAAATTCCGAAAGACAATGCAAAAAAATTCAAAAAATTTATTCTGCTCATACTCGACCCGGGGGTGAAAATTCCGAAAGACAATGCAAAAAAATTCAAAAAATTTAAAAACAACTTTCCCGTGTTATTTTTAGCAAGAACGGGATGAGATAGGCCGAGAAAGAGATAAAATAATTTTTGACCCGAATTCCGCTCATACTCGACCCGGGGGAGAAAATTGCAAAAAAAAAAACAGCAAAAAAATTCAAAAAATTAAAAAACAACTTCCCGGCGTTAGTTTTATCCAAAACGGGATTAGATAGGATGAGATAGGCCAAGAAAGAGATAAAAGAATGTTAAACCCGAATTCCGCTCATACTCGACCCGGGGGAGAAAATTCAGAATAAAAATTCAAAAAAAATTCAAAAAATTAAAAAAACAACTTTCCTGCGTTATTTTTAGCCAAAACGGGATGAGATAGGATGAGATAGGCGGAGAAAGAGATAAAAGAATTTTAGACCCGAATTCCGCTCATACTCGACCCGGGAGAGCAAATTATAAAAAAAAAAAAATAGCAAAAAAATTCAAAAAATTAGAGAACAACTATTCGGCATTATTTTTAGGCAAATCATGATGAGACAGGCCGAGAAAGAGAGAAAAGAATTTTAGACCCCAATTCCGCTCATACTCGACGCGGGGGAGAAAATTCCGAAAAAAAAATGCAAAAAAATTCAAAAAATTAAAAATCAACTTTCCGGTGTTAGTTTTAGCCAAAACGGGATTAGATAGGATGAGATAGGCCAAGAAAGAGATAAACGAATGTTAAACCCGAATTCCGCTCATACTCGACCCGGGGGAGAAAATTCAGAAAAAAAATTCAAAAAAAATTAAAAAAATTAAAAAAACAACTTTCTGGCGTTATTTTTAGCCAAAACGGGATGAGATAGGACGAGAAAGAGATAAAAGAATTTTAGACCCGAATTCCGCTCATACTTGACCCGGGGGAGCAAATTACAAAAAAAAATAGCAAAAAAATTCAAAAAATTAGAGAACAACTATTCGGCATTATTTTTAGCCAAATTGGGATTAGACAGGCCGAGAAAGAGAGAAAAAAATTTTAGACCCCAATTCCGTTCATACTCGACCCGGGGGAGAAAATTCCGAAAAAAAATAGCAAAAAAATTCAAAAAAATTAAAAAACAACTTTCGGTTGTTATTTTTAGCAAAAACGGGACGAGACAGGATTAGATAGGCCGAGAAAGATATAAAATAATTTTTGACCCGAATTCCGCTCATAATCGACCCGGGGGAGAAAATTGCAAAAACAAAACAGCAAAAAAATTCAAAAAATTCAAAAACAACTTCCCGGCGTTTGTTTTAGCCGAAAAGGGATTAGATAGGTTGAGATAGGCCAAGAAAGAGATTAAAGAATGTTAAACCCGAATTCTGCTCATACTCGACCCGGGGGAGAAAATTCAGAAAAAAAATTCAAAAAATTAAAAAAACAACTTTCCGGCGTTATTTTTAGGGAAAACGGGATGAGATAGGATGAGATAGGCCGAGAAAGAGATAAATGAATTTTAGACCCGAATTCCGCTTATACCCGACGCGGGGGAGAAAATTCCGAAAAAAAACTGCAAAAAAATTCAAAAAATTAAAAAACAACTTTCCGGTGTTAGTTTTCGCCAAAACGGGATTAGATAGGATGAGATAGGACAAGAAAGAGATAAACGAATGTTAAACCCAAATTCCGCTCATACTCGACCCGAGGGAGAAAATTAAAAAAAAAAATTCCAAAAAAATTCAAAAAAAATTCAAAAATTAAAAAAACAACTTTCCGGCGTTATTTTTAGCCAAAACGGGATTAGATAGGATGAAATAGGCCGAGAAAGAGATAAAAGAATTTTAGACCCGAATTCCGCTCATACTCGACCCGGGGGAGCAAATTACAAAAAAAAAAAAAGCAAAAAAATTCGAAAAATTAGAGAACAACTATTCGGCATTATTTTTAGGCAAATCATGATGAGACAGGCCGAGAAAGAGAGAAAAGAATTTTACACCCCAATTCCGCTCATACTCGACCCGGGGGAGAAAATTCCGAAAAAAATAGCAAAAAAATTCATAAAAATTAAAAAACAACTTTTGGTTGTTATTTTTAGCAAAAACGGGACGAGATAGGATGAGATAGGCCGAGAAAGAGATAAAATAATTTTTGACCCGAATTCCGCTCATACTCGACCCGGGGGAGAAAATTGTAAAAAAAAAACAGCAAAAAAGTTCAAAAAATTAAAAAACAACTTCCCGGCGGGATTACATAGGATGAGATAGGCCAATAAAGAGATGAAAGAATTTTAGACCCGAATTCTGCTCATACTCGACCCGGGGGTGAAAATTCCGAAAGACAATGCAAAAAAAATTCAAAAAATTTAAAAACAACTTTCCCGTGTTATTTTTAGCAAAGAACGGGATGAGATAGGCCGAGAAAGAGATAAAAGAATTTTAGACCCGAAATTCCGCTCATACTCGACCCGGGGGAGAAAATTGCAAAAAAAAAAACAGCAAAAAAATTCAAAAAATTAAAAAACAACTTCCCGGCGTTAGTTTTATCCAAAACGGGATTAGATAGATGAGATAGGCCAAGAAAGAGATAAAAGAATGTTAAACCCGAATTCCGCTCATACTCGACCCGGGGGAGAAAATTCAGAATAAAAATTCAAAAAAAATTCAAAAAATTAAAAAAACAACTTTCCTGCGTTATTTTTAGCCAAAACGGGATGAGATAGGATGAGATAGGCGGAGAAAGAGATAAAGAATTTTAGACCCGAATTCCGCTCATACTCGACCCGGGAGAGCAAATTATAAAAAAAAAAAAATAGCAAAAAAATTCAAAAAATTAGAGAACAACTATTCGGCATTATTTTTAGGCAAATCATGATGAGACAGGCCGAGAAAGAAGAGAAAAGAATTTTAGACCCCAATTCCGCTCATACTCGACGCGGGGGAGAAAATTCCGAAAAAAAAATGCAAAAAAAATTCAAACTAAATTAAAAATCAACTTTCCGGTGTTAGTTTTAGCCAAAACGGGATTAGATAGGATGAGATAGGCCAAGAAAGAGATAAACGAATGTTAAACCCGAATTCCGCTCATACTCGACCCGGGGGAGAAAAATTCAGAAAAAAAATTCAAAAAAAATTAAAAAAATTAAAAAAAACAACTTTCTGGCGTTATTTTTAGCCAAAACGGGATGAGATAGGACGAGAAAGAGATAAAAGAATTTTAGACCCGAATTCCGCTCATACTTGACCCGGGGGAGCAAATTACAAAAAAAAATAGCACAAAAATTCAAAAAATTAGAGAACAACTATTCGGCATTATTTTTAGCCAATTGGGATTAGACAGGCCGAGAAAGAAGAGAAAAAATTTTAGACCCCAATTCGTTCATACTCGACCCCGGGGGAGAAATTCCGAAAAAAAATAGCAAAAAAAATTCAAAAAAATTAAAAAAACAACTTTCGGTTGTTTATTTTTAGCAAAAACGGGACGAGACAGGATTAGATAGGCCGAGAAAGAGATAAAATAATTTTTGACCCGAATTCCGCTCATAATCGACCCGGGGGAGAAAATTGCAAAAACAAAACAGCAAAAAAATTCAAAAAATTCAAAAACAACTTCCCGGCGTTTGTTTTAGCCGAAAAGGGATTAGATAGGTTGAGATAGGCCAAGAAAGAGATTAAAGAATGTTAAACCCGAATTCTGCTCATACTCGACCCGGGGGAGAAAATTCAGAAAAAAAAATTCAAAAAATTAAAAAAACAACTTTCCGGCGTTATTTTTAGGGAAAACGGGATGAGATAGGATGAGATAGGCCGAGAAAGAGATAAATGAATTTTAGACCCGAATTCCGCTTATACCCGACGCGGGGGAGAAAATTCCGAAAAAAAACTGCAAAAAAATTCAAAAAATTAAAAAACAACTTTCCCGGTGTTAGTTTTCGCCAAAACGGGATTAGAGATAGGATGAGATAGGACAAGAAAGAGATAAGGAATGTTAAACCCAAATTTCCGCTCATACTCGACCCGAGGGAGAAAATTCAAAAAAAAAATTCCAAAAAAAACTCAAAAAAAATTCAAAAATTAAAAAAACAACTTTCCGGCGTTATTTTTAGCCAAAACGGGATTAGATAGGATGAAATAGGCCGAGGAAAGAGATAAAAGAATTTTAGACCCGAATTCCGCTCATACTCGACCGGGGGAGCAAATTACAAAAAAAAAATAGCAAAAAAATTCGAAAATTAGAGAACAACTATTCGGCATTATTTTTAGGCAAATCATGATGAGACAGGCCGAGAAAGAGAGAAAAGAATTTTAGACCCCAATTCCGCTCATACTCGACCCGGGGGAGAAAATTCCGAAAAAAATAGCAAAAAAATTCATAAAAATTAAAAAAACAACTTTTGGGTGTTATTTTTAGCAAAAACGGGACGAGATAGGATGAGATAGGCCGAGAAAGAGATAAAATAATTTTTGACCCGAATTCCGCGCATACTCGACCCGGGGGAGAAAATTGTAAAAAAAAAACAGCAAAAAAATTCAAAAAATTAAAAACAACTTCCCGGCGTTAGTTTTAGCCAAACGGGATTAGATAGGATGAGATAGGCCAATAAAGAGATGAAAGAATTTTAGACCGAATTCTGCTCATACTTGACCCGGGGGTGAAAATTCCGAAAGATAATGCAAAAAAATTCAAAAAATTTAAAAACAACTTTCCCGTGTTATTTTTAGCAAGAACGGGATGAGATAGGCCGAGAAAGAGATAAGATAATTTTTGACCCGAATTCCGCTCAATACTCGAGCCCGGGGGAGAAAATTGCAAAAAAAAAAACAGCAAAAAAATTCAAAATATTAAAAAACAACTTCCCGGCGTTAGTTTTATCCAAAACGGTGATTAGATAGGATGAGATAGGCCAAGAAAGAGATAAAAGAATGTTAAACCCGAATTCCGCTCATACTCGACCCGGGGGAGAAAATTCAGAAAAAAAAATCAAAAAAAATTCAAAAAATTAAAAAACAACTTTCGGCGTTATTTTTTGCGGGAAAACGGGATGAGATAGGATGAGATAGGCCGAGAAAGAGATAAAAGGAATTTTAGTCCCAAATTCCGCTCATACTCGACCCGGGGGAGCAAATTACAAAAAAAAAAATAGCAAAAAAATTCGAAAAATTAGAGAACAACTATTCGGCATTATTTTTAGGCAAATCATGATGAGACAGGCCGAGAAAGAGAGAAAAGAATTTTAGACCCCAATTCCGCTCATACTCGATGCGGGGGAGAAAATTCCGAGAAAAAATGCAAAAAAATTCAAAAATTAAAAACAACTTTCCGGGTGTTAGTTTTAGCCAAAACGGGATTAGATAGAAAGAGATAGGCCATTAAAGAGATAAACGAATGTTAAACCCGAATTCCGCTCATACTCAACCCGGGGGAGAAAATTCAGAAAAAAAATTCAAAAAAAATTAAAAAATTAAAAAAACAACTTTCTGGCGTTATTTTTAGCCAAAATGGGATGAGATAGGACGAGAAAGAGATTAAAGAATGTTAAACCCGAATTCTGCTCATACTCGACCCGGGGGAGAAAATTCAGAAAAAAAATTCAAAAAATTAAAAAAACAACTTTCCGGCGTTATTTTTAGGGAAAATGGATGAGATAGGATGAGATAGGCCGAGAAAGAGATAAATGAATTTTAGACCCGAATTCCGCTTATACCCGACGCGGGGGAGAAAATTCCGAAAAAAAACTGCAAAAAAATTCAAAAAATTAAAAAACAACTTTCCGGTGTTAGTTTTCGCCAACACGGGATTAGATAGGATGAGATAGGACAAGAAAGAGATAAACGAATGTTAAACCCAAATTCCGCTCATGCTCGACCCGAGGGAGAAAATTCAAAAAAAAATTCCAAAAAAATTCAAAAAAAATTCAAAAATTAAAAAAAACAACTTCTCCGGCGTTATTTTTAGCCAAAACGGGATTTAGATAGGATGACATAGGCCGAAGAAAGAGATAAAAGATTTTAGACCCGAATTCCGCTCATACTCGACCCGGGGGAGCAAATTACAAAAAAAAAATAGCAAAAAAATTCGAAAAATTAGAGAACAACTATTCGGCATTATTTTTAGGCAAATCATGATGAGACAGGCCGAGAAAGAGAGAAAAGAATTTTAGACCCCAATTCCGCTCATACTCGACGCGGGGGAGAAAATTCCGAAAAAAAAATGCAAAAAAATTCAAAAATTTAAAAATCAACTTTCCGGTGTTAGTTTTAGCCAAAAAGGGATTAGATAGGATGAGATAGGCCAAGAAAGAGATAAACGAATGTTAAACCCGAATTCCGCTCATACTCGACCCGAGGGAGAAAATTCAGAAAAAAAATTCAAAAAAAATTAAAAAAATTAAAAAAACAACTTTCTGGCGTTATTTTAGCCAAAACGGGATGAGATAGGACGAGAAAGAGATAAAAGAATTTTAGACCCGAATTCCGCTCATACTCGACCCGGGGGAGCAAATTACAAAAAAAAATAGCAAAAAAATTCAAAAAATTAGGAGAACCACTATTTGGCATTATTTTTAGCCAAATTGGGATGAGACAGGCCGAGAAAGAGAGAAAACAATTTTAGACCCCAATTCCGCTCATACTCGACCCGGGGGAGAAAATTCCGAAAAAAAATTGCAAAAAAATTCAAAAAATTAAAAAACAACTTCCCGGTGTTACTTTTCGCCAAAACGGGATTAGGTAGGATGAGATAGGCCATGAAAGAGATAAACGAATGTTAAACCCGAATTCTGCTCTTACTCGACCCGGGGGAGAAAATTCAGAAAAAAATTTCAAAAAATTAAAAAAACAACTTTCCGGCGTTATTTTTAGCGAAAACGGGATGAGATAGGATGAGATAGGCCGAGAAAGAGATAAAAGATATTTAGACCCGAATTCCGCTCATACCCGACGCGGGGGAGAAAATTCCGAAAAAAAACTGCAAAAAAATTCAAAAAATTAAAAAACAACTTCCTGGTGTTAGTTTTCGCCAAAACGGGATTAGATAGGATGAGATAGGCCAAGAAAGAGATAAACGAATGTTAAACCCGAATTCCGCCCGTACTCGACCTGAGGGAGAAAATTCAGAATAAAAATTCAAAAAAAATTCAAAAAATTAAAAAAACAACTTTCCTGCGTTATTTTTAGCCAAAACAGGATGAGATAGGATGAGATAGGCGGAGAAAGAGATAAAAGAATTTTAGACCCGAATTCCGCTCATACTCGACCCGGGAGAGCAAATTATAAAAAAAAAAAATAGCAAAAAAATTCAAAAAATTAGAGAACAACTATTCGGCATTATTTTTAGGCAAATCATGATGAGACAGGCCGAGAGAAGAGAGAAAAGAATTTTAGACCCCAATTCCGCTCATACTCGACGCGGGGGAGAAAATTCCGAAAAAAAAATGCAAAAAAATTCAAAATCAACTTTCCGGTGTTAGTTTTAGCCAAAACGGGATTAGATAAGATGAGATAGACCAAGAAAGAGATAAACGAATGTTAAACCCGAATTCCGCTCATACTCGACCCGGGGGAGAAAATTCAGAAAAAAAAATTCAAAAAAAATTAAAAAAATTAAAAAAACAACTTTCTGGCGTTATTTTTAGCCAAAACGGGATTAGATAGGACGAGAAAGAGATAAAAGAATTTTAGACCCGAATTCCGCTCATACTTGACCCGGGGGAGCAAATTACAAAAAAAAATAGCAAAAAAATTCAAAAAATTAGAGTACAACTATTTGGCATTATTTTTATCCAAATTGGGATTAGACAGGCCGAGAAAGAGAGAAAATAATTTTAGACCCCAATTCCGTTCATACTCGACCCGGGGGAGAAAAATTCCGAAAAAAAATAGCAAAAAAATTCAAAAAAATTAAAAAACAACTTTCGGTTGTTATTTTTAGCAAAAACGGGACAAGATAGGATGAGATAGGCCGAGAAAGAGATAAAATAATTTTTGACCCGAATTCCGCTCATACTCGACCCGGGGGAGAAATTTGCAAAAAAAAAACACCAAAAAAATTCAAAAAATTAAAAAACAACTTCCCGGCGATAGTTTTAGCCAAAACGGGATTAGATAGGATGAGATCGGCCAAGAAAGAGATGAAAGAATTTTAGACCCGAATTCCGCTCATACTCGACCCGGGGGTGAAAATTCCGAAAGATAATGCAAAAAAATTCTAAAATTTAAAAACAACTTTCCGGTGTTATTTTTAGCAAGAACGGGATGAGATAGGATGAGATAGGCCGAGAAAGAGACAAAATAATTTTTGACCCGAATTCCGCTCATACTCGATCCGGGGGAGAAAATTGCAAAAAAAAAACAGCAAAAAAATTCAAAAAATTAAAAAACAACTTCGCGGCGATAGTTTTAGCCAAAACGGGATTAGATAAGATGAGATAAGCCAAGAAAGAGATAAAGGAATTTAGACCCGAATTCCGCTCATACTCGACCCAGGGGAGCAAATTACAAAAAAAAAAAATAGCAAAAAAATTCTAAAAATTAGAGAACAACTATTCGACATTATTTTTAGCCAAATCGGGATGAGACAGGCGGAGAAAGAGAGAAAAGAATTTTAGACCGCAATTCCGCTCATACTCGATGCGGGGGAGAAAATTCCGAAAAAAAACTGCAAAAAAATTCAAAAAATTAAAAAACTACTTTCCGGTGTTAGTTTTAGCCAAAACGGGATTAGATAGGATAAGATAGGCCAAGAAAGAGATAACCAAATGTTTAAACCCGAATTCCGCTAATACTCAACCCGGGGGGGGGGGGGGGGGAAATTCAGAAAAAAAAATTCAAAAAAAATTCAAAAAACTAAAAAAACAACTTTCTAGCGTTATTTTTAGCCAAAACGGGATGAGATAGGATGAGATAGGCCGAGAAAGAGATAAAAGAATTTTAGACCCGAATTCCGCTCATACTCGACCCGGGGGAGCAAATTACAAAAAAAAATAGCAAAAAAATTCAAAAAATTAGAGAACAACTATTCGGCATTATTTTTAGCCAAATTGGGATGAGACAGGCCGAGAAAGAGGGCAAACAATTTTAGACCCCAATTCCGCTCATACTCGACCCGGGGGAGAAAAGTCCGAAAAAAAATTGCAAAAAAATTCAAAAAAATTAAAAAACAACTTTCGGTTGTTATTTTTAGCAAAACGGGACGAGATAGGACGAGATAGACCAAGAAAGAGATAAAATAATTTTTGACCCGAATTCCGCTCATACTCGACCGGGGGAGAAAATTGCAAAAAAAAAACAGCAAAAAAATTCAAAAAATTAAAAAACAACTTCCCGGCGTTAGTTTTAGCCAAAACGGGATTAGATAGGATGAGATAGGCCATGAAAGAGATAAACGAATGTTAAACCCGAATTCCGCTCATACTCGACCCGGGGGAGAAAATTCAAAAAAAATTCAAAAAATTAAAAAAGAACTTTCCGGCGTTATTTTTAGCCAAAACGGGATGAGATAGGATGATATAGGCCGAGAAAGAGATAAAAGAATTTTAGACCCGAATTCCGCTCATACTCGACCCGGGGGAGAAAATTGCAAAAAAAAAAAGCAAAAAAATTCAAAAAATTAAAAAACAACTTCCGGCATTAGTTTTAGCCAAAACGGGATTAGATAGGATGAGATAGGCCAAGAAATAGATAAAAGAATGTAAAACCCGAAATTCCGCTCATACTCGACCCGGGGGAGAAAATTAAGAAAAAAAAAAATAAAAAAAAATTCAAAAAATTAAAAAAACAACTTTCCGGCGTTATTTTTGCGAAAACGGGTTGAGATAGGATGAGATAGGGCCGAGAAAGAGATAAAAGAATTTTAGTCCCGAATTCCGCTCATACTCGAGCCGGGGGAGGAAATTACAAAAAAAAATAGCAAAAAAATTCGAAAAAATTAGAGAACAACTATTTGGCATTACTTTTCGCCAAATCGGGAAGAGACAGGCCGAGAATGAGAGAAAAGAATTTTAGACCCCAATTCCGCTCATACTCGACGCGGGGGAGAAAATTCCGAAAAAAAAATGCAAAAAAAATTCAAAAAATTAAAAACAACTTTCCGGTGTTAGTTTTCGCCAAAACGGGATTAGATAGGATGAGATAGGACAAGAAAGAGATAAACGAATGTTAAACCCGAATTCCACTCATACTCGACCCGAGGGAGAAATTCAGAAAAAAAATTCAAAAAATTAAAAAAACAACTTTCCGGCGTTATTTTTAGCGAAAACGAGATGAGATAGGATGAGATAGGCCGAGAAAGAGATAACAGAATTTTAGACCCGAATTCCGCTCATACTCGACCCGGGGGAGCAAATTACAAAAAAAATTAGCAAAAAAATTCAAAAAATTAGAGAACAACTGTTCGGCATTATTTTTAGCCAAATCGGGATGAGACAGGCCGAGAAAGAGAGAAAAGAATTTTAGACCCCAATTCCGCTCATACTCGACGCGGGGGAGAAAATTTCGAGAAAAAAATGCAACAAAATTCAAAAAAATTAAAAAACAACTTTCCAGTGTTAGTTTTAGCCAAAACGGGATTAGATAGAATGAGATAGGCCATTAAAGAGATAAACGAATGTTAAACCCGAATTCCGCTCATACTCGACCCGGGGGAGAAAATTCAGAAAAAAAATTCAAAAAAATTCATAAAATTAAAAAAAACAACTTTCCGGCGTTATTTTTAGTCAAAACGGGATGAGATAGGATGACATAGGCCGAGAAATAGATAAAAGAATTTTAGACCCGAATTCCGCTCATACTCGACCCGGGGGAGCAAATTACAAAAAAAAATAGCAAAAAAATTCAAAAAATTAGAGAACAACTATTCGGCATTATTTTTTAGCCAAATTGGGATGAGACAGGCCGAGAAAGAGAGAAAATAATTTAGACCCCAATTCCGCTCATACTTGACCCGGGGGAGAAAATTCCGAAACAAAATATCAAAAAAATTCAAAAAATTAAAAACAACTTCCCGGCTTTTGTTTTAGCAAAAAAGGGATTAGATAGGATGAGATAGGCCAAGAAAGAGATTAAAGAATGTTAAACCCGAATTTTGCTCATACTCGACCCGGGGGAGAAAATTCAGAAAAAAAAAATTAAAAAAAAACTCAAAAAATTAAAAAAACAACTTTCCGGCTTTATTTTTAGCCAAAACGGGATGAGATAGGATGAGATAGGCCGAGAAAGAGATAGAAGAATTTTAGACCCGAATTCCGCTCAAACTAGACCCGGGGGAGCAAATTACAAAAAAAAATAGCAAAAAAATTTAAAAAATTAGAGAAAACTATTCGGCATTATTTTTAGCCAAATTGGGATTAGACTGGCCGAGAAAGAGAGAAAACAATTTTAGACCCCAATTCCGCTCATACTCGACCCGGGGGAGAAAATTCCGAAAAAAATAGCAAAAAAATTCAAAAAAATTAAAAAACTACTTTTGGTTGTTATTTTTAGCAAAAACGGGACGAGATAGGAGTGAGATAGGCCGGGAAAGAGATAAAAGAATTTTAGACCCGAATTCCGCTCATACTCGACCCGGGGGAGCAAATTACAAAAAAAAAATAGCAAAAAAATTCAAAAAATTAGAGAACAACTATTTGGCATTATTTTTAGCCAAATTGGGATGAGACAGGCCGAGAAAGAGAGAAAACAATTTTAGACCCCAATTCCGCTCATACTCGACCCTGGGAGAAAATTCCGAAAAAAAATAGCAAAAAAATTCAAAAAAATTAAAAACAACTTTCGGTTGTTATTTTTAGCAAAAACGGGACGAGATAGGATTAGATAGGCCGAGAAAGAGATAAAATAATTTTTGACCCGAATTCCGCTCATACTCGACCCGGGGGAGAAAATTGCAAAAACAAAACAGCAAAAAAATTCAAAAAATTAAAAAACAACTTCCCGGCGTTTGTGTTAGCCGAAAAGGGATTAGATAGGATGAGATAGGCCAAGAAAGAGATTAAAGAATGTTAAACCCGAATTCTGCTCATACTCGACCCGGGGGAGAAAATTCAGAAAAAAAATTCAAAAATTAAAAAAACAACTTTCTGGCGTTATTTTTAGCGAAAACAGGATGAGATAGGATGAGATAGGCCGAGAAAGAGATAAATGAATTTTAGACCCGAATTCCGCTCATACCCGACGCGGGGGAGAAAATTCCGAAAAAAAACTGCAAAAAAATTCAAAGAATTAAAAAACAACTTTCCGGTGTTAGTTTTCGCCAAAACGGGATTAGATAGGATGAGATAGGACAAGAAAGAGATAAACGAATGTTAAACCCGAATTCCGCTCATACTCGACCCTAGGGAGAAAATTCAAAAAAAAATTCCAAAAAAATTCAAAAATTAAAAAAACAACTTTCCGGCGTTATTTTTAGCCAAAACGGGATTAGATAGGATGACATAGGCCGAGAAAGAGATAAAAGAATTTTAGACCCGAATTCCGCTCATACTCGACCCGGGGGAGCAAATTACAAAAAAAAAAATAGCAAAAAAATTCGAAAAATTAGAGAACAACTATTCGGCATTATTTTTAGGCAAATCGTGATGAGACAGGCCGAGAAAGAGAGAAAAGAATTTTAGACCCCAATTCCGCTCATACTCGACGCGGGGGAGAAAATTCCGAAAAAAAAATGCAAAAAAAATTCAAAAAAACAACTTCCCGGCGTTATTTTTAGCGAAAACGGGATGAGATAGGATGAGATAGAGATAAAAGAATTTTAGACCCGAATTCCGCTCATACTCGGCCCGGGGGAGAAAATTACAAAAAAAAAATAGCAAAAAAATTCAAAAAATTAGAGAACAACTATTCGGCATTATTTTTAGCCAAATTGGGATTAGACAGGCCGAGAAAGAGTGAAAAAAATATTAGACCCCAATTCCGTTCGTACTCGACCCGGGGGAGAAAATTCCGAAAAAAAATAGCAAAAAAATTCCAAAAAATTAAAAAACAACTTTCGGTTGTTATTTTTAGCAAAAACAGGACGAGATAGGATGAGATAGAACGAGAAAGAGATAAAATAATTTTTGACCCGAATTTCGCTCGTACCCGACGCGGGGGGAGAAAATTCTGAAAAAAAACTGCAAAAAAATTCAAAAAATTAAAAACAACTTTCCGGTGTTAGTTTTCGCCAAAACGGGATTAGATAGGATGAGATAGGCCAAGAAAGAGATAAATGAATGTTAAACCCGAATTCCGCTCGTACTCGACTCGAGGGAGAAAATTCAGAAAAAAAAATTAAAAAAAAATTCAAAAAATTATAAAAACAACTTTCCGGCGTTATTTTTAGCCAAAACGGGATTAGATAGGATGACATAGGCCGAGAAAGAGACAAAAGAATTTTAGACCCGAATTCCGCTCCTACTCGACCCGGGGGAGCAAATTACAAAAAAAAATAGCAAAAAAATTCAAAAAATTAGAGAACAACTATTCGGCATTATTTTTAGCCAAAACGGGATGAGATAGGCCGAGAAAGAGATAAACGAATGTTAAACCCGAATTCTGCTCTTACTCGACCCGGGGGAGAAAATTCAGAAAAAAAATTCAAAAAATTAAAAAAACAACTTTCCGGCGTTATTTTTAGCGAAAACGGGATGAGATAGGATGAGATTGGCCGAGAAAGAGATAAAAGATATTTAGACCCGAATTCCGCTCATACCCGACGCGGGGGAGAAAATTCCGAAAAAAAACTGCAAAAAAATTCAAAAAATTAAAAAACAACTTCCTGGTGTTAGTTTTCGCCAAAACGGGATTAGATAGGATGAGATAGGCCAAGAAAGAGATAAACGAATGTTAAACCCGAATTCCGCCCGTACTCGACCTGAGGGAGAAAATTCAGAATAAAAATTCAAAAAAAATTCAAAAAATTAAAAAAACAACTTTCCTGCGTTATTTTTAGCCAAAACAGGATGAGATAGGATGAGATAGGCGGAGAAAGAGATAAAAGAATTTTAGACCCGAATTCCGCTCATACTCGACCCGGGAGAGCAAATTATAAAAAAAAAAATAGCAAAAAAATTCAAAAAATTAGAGAACAACTATTCGGCATTATTTTTAGGCAAATCATGATGAGACAGGCCGAGAAAGAGAGAAAAGAATTTTAGACCCCAATTCCGCTCATACTCGACGCGGGGGAGAAAATTCCGAAAAAAAAATGCAAAAAAATTCAAAATCAACTTTCCGGTGTTAGTTTTAGCCAAAACGGGATTAGATAAGATGAGATAGACCAAGAAAGAGATAAACGAATGTTAAACCCGAATTCCGCTCATACTCGACCCGGGGGAGAAAATTCAGAAAAAAAATTCAAAAAAAATTAAAAAAATTAAAAAAACAACTTTCTGGCGTTATTTTTAGCCAAAACGGGATGAGATAGGACGAGAAAGAGATAAAAGAATTTTAGACCCGAATTCCGCTCATACTTGACCCGGGGGAGCAAATTACAAAAAAAAATAGCAAAAAAATTCAAAAAATTAGAGTACAACTATTTGGCATTATTTTTATCCAAATTGGGATTAGACAGGCCGAGAAAGAGAGAAAATAATTTTAGACCCCAATTCCGTTCAAACTCGACCCGGGGGAGAAAATTCCGAAAAAAAATAGCAAAAAAATTCAAAAAAATTAAAAAACAACTTTCGGTTGTTATTTTTAGCAAAAACGGGACAAGATAGGATGAGATAGGCCGAGAAAGAGATAAAATAATTTTTGACCCGAATTCCGCTCATACTCGACCCGGGGGAGAAAATTGCAAAAAAAAAACACCAAAAAAATTCAAAAAATTAAAAAACAACTTCCCGGCGATAGTTTTAGCCAAAACGGGATTAGATAGGATGAGATCGGCCAAGAAAGAGATGAAAGAATTTTAGACCCGAATTCCGCTCATACTCGACCCGGGGGTGAAAATTCCGAAAGATAATGCAAAAAAATTCTAAAATTTAAAAACAACTTTCCGGTGTTATTTTTAGCAAGAACGGGATGAGATAGGATGAGATAGGCCGAGAAAGAGACAAAATAATTTTTGACCCGAATTCCGCTCATACTCGATCCGGGGGAGAAAATTGCAAAAAAAAAACAGCAAAAAAATTCAAAAAATTAAAAAACAACTTCGCGGCGATAGTTTTAGCCAAAACGGGATTAGATAAGATGAGATAAGCCAAGAAAGAGATAAAGGAATTGTAGACCCGAATTCCGCTCATACTCGACCCAGGGGAGCAAATTACAAAAAAAAAAAAATAGCAAAAAAATTCTAAAAATTAGAGAACAACTATTCGACATTATTTTTAGCCAAATCGGGATGAGACAGGCGGAGAAAGAGAGAAAAGAATTTTAGACCGCAATTCCGCTCATACTCGATGCGGGGGAGAAAATTCCGAAAAAAAACTGCAAAAAAATTCAAAAAATTAAAAAACAACTTTCCGGTGTTAGTTTTAGCCAAAACGGGATTAGATAGGATAAGATAGGCCAAGAAAGAGATAACCAAATGTTAAACCCGAATTCCGCTAATACTCAACCCGGGGGGGGGGGGGGACATTCAGAAAAAAAAATTCAAAAAAAATTCAAAAAACTAAAAAAACAACTTTCTAGCGTTATTTTTAGCCAAAACGGGATGAGATAGGATGAGATAGGCCGAGAAAGAGATAAAAGAATTTTAGACCCGAATTCCGCTCATACTCGACCCGGGGGAGCAAATTACAAAAAAAAATAGCAAAAAAATTCAAAAAATTAGAGAACAACTATTCGGCATTATTTTTAGCCAAATTGGGATGAGACAGGCCGAGAAAGAGGGCAAACAATTTTAGACCCCAATTCCGCTCATACTCGACCCGGGGGAGAAAAGTCCGAAAAAAAATTGCAAAAAAATTCAAAAAAATTAAAAAACAACTTTCGGTTGTTATTTTTAGCAAAACGGGACGAGATAGGACGAGATAGGCCAAGAAAGAGATAAAATAATTTTTGACCCGAATTCCGCTCATACTCGACCCGGGGGAGAAAATTGCAAAAAAAAAACAGCAAAAAAATTCAAAAAATTAAAAAACAACTTCCCGGCGTTAGTTTTAGCCAAAACGGGATTAGATAGGATGAGATAGGCCATGAAAGAGATAAACGAATGTTAAACCCGAATTCCGCTCATACTCGACCCGGGGGAGAAAATTCAAAAAAAAAATTCAAAAAAAATTCAAAAAATTAAAAAAAGAACTTTCCGGCGTTATTTTTAGCCAAAACGGGATGAGATAGGATGATATAGGCCGAGAAAGAGATAAAAGAATTTTAGACCCGAATTCCGCTCATACTCGACCCGGGGGAGAAAATTGCAAAAAAAAAAAGCAAAAAAATTCAAAAAATTAAAAAACAACTTCCCGGCATTAGTTTTAGCCAAAACGGGATTAGATAGGATGAGATAGGCCAAGAAATAGATAAAAGAATGTAAAACCCGAATTCCGCTCATACTCGACCCGGGGGAGAAAATTAAGAAAAAAAAAATAAAAAAAAATTCAAAAAATTAAAAAAACAACTTTCCGGCGTTATTTTTTGCGAAAACGGGTTGAGATAGGATGAGATAGGCCGAGAAAGAGATAAAAGAATTTTAGTCCCGAATTCCGCTCATACTCGAGCCGGGGGAGGAAATTACAAAAAAAAAATAGCAAAAAAATTCGAAAAATTAGAGAACAACTATTTGGCATTACTTTTCGCCAAATCGGGATGAGACAGGCCGAGAATGAGAGAAAAGAATTTTAGACCCCAATTCCGCTCATACTCGACGCGGGGGAGAAAATTCCGAAAAAAAAATGCAAAAAAATTCAAAAAATTAAAAAACAACTTTCCGGTGTTAGTTTTCGCCAAAACGGGATTAGATAGGATGAGATAGGACAAGAAAGAGATAAACGAATGTTAAACCCGAATTCCACTCATACTCGACCCGAGGGAGAAAATTCAGAAAAAAAATTCAAAAAATTAAAAAAACAACTTTCCGGCGTTATTTTTAGCGAAAACGAGATGAGATAGGATGAGATAGGCCGAGAAAGAGATAACAGAATTTTAGACCCGAATTCCGCTCATACTCGACCCGGGGGAGCAAATTACAAAAAAAATTAGCAAAAAAATTCAAAAAATTAGAGAACAACTGTTCGGCATTATTTTTAGCCAAATCGGGATGAGACAGGCCGAGAAAGAGAGAAAAGAATTTTAGACCCCAATTCCGCTCATACTCGACGCGGGGGAGAAAATTTCGAGAAAAAAATGCAACAAAATTCAAAAAAATTAAAAAACAACTTTCCAGTGTTAGTTTTAGCCAAAACGGGATTAGATAGAATGAGATAGGCCATTAAAGAGATAAACGAATGTTAAACCCGAATTCCGCTCATACTCGACCCGGGGGAGAAAATTCAGAAAAAAAATTCAAAAAAATTCATAAAATTAAAAAAAACAACTTTCCGGCGTTCTTTTTAGTCAAAACGGGATGAGATAGGATGACATAGGCCGAGAAATAGATAAAAGAATTTTAGACCCGAATTCCGCTCATACTCGACCCGGGGGAGCAAATTACAAAAAAAAATAGCAAAAAAATTCAAAAAATTAGAGAACAACTATTCGGCATTATTTTTAGCCAAATTGGGATGAGACAGGCCGAGAAAGAGAGAAAATAATTTTAGACCCCAATTCCGCTCATACTTGACCCGGGGGAGAAAATTCCGAAAAAAAATATCAAAAAAATTCAAAAAATTAAAAAACAACTTCCCGGCTTTTGTTTTAGCAAAAAAGGGATTAGATAGGATGAGATAGGCCAAGAAAGAGATTAAAGAATGTTAAACCCGAATTTTGCTCATACTCGACCCGGGGGAGAAAATTCAGAAAAAAAAAATTAAAAAAAAACTCAAAAAATTAAAAAAACAACTTTCCGGCTTTATTTTTAGCCAAAACGGGATGAGATAGGATGAGATAGGCCGAGAAAGAGATAGAAGAATTTTTGACCCGAATTCCGCTCAAACTAGACCCGGGGGAGCAAATTACAAAAAAAAATAGCAAAAAAATTTAAAAAATTAGAGAAAACTATTCGGCATTATTTTTAGCCAAATTGGGATTAGACTGGCCGAGAAAGAGAGAAAACAATTTTAGACCCCAATTCCGCTCATACTCGACCCGGGGGAGAAAATTCCGAAAAAAAATTGCAAAAAAATTCAAAAAAATTAAAAAACTACTTTTGGTTGTTATTTTTAGCAAAAACGGGACGAGATAGGATGAGATAGGCCGGGAAAGAGATAAAAGAATTTTAGACCCGAATTCCGCTCATACTCGACCCGGGGGAGCAAATTACAAAAAAAAATAGCAAAAAAATTCAAAAAATTAGAGAACAACTATTTGGCATTATTTTTAGCCAAATTGGGATGAGACAGGCCGAGAAAGAGAGAAAACAATTTTAGACCCCAATTCCGCTCATACTCGACCCTGGGAGAAAATTCCGAAAAAAAATAGCAAAAAAATTCAAAAAAATTAAAAAACAACTTTCGGTTGTTATTTTTAGCAAAAACGGGACGAGATAGGATTAGATAGGCCGAGAAAGAGATAAAATAATTTTTGACCCGAATTCCGCTCATACTCGACCCGGGGGAGAAAATTGCAAAAACAAAACAGCAAAAAAATTCAAAAAATTAAAAAACAACTTCCCGGCGTTTGTGTTAGCCGAAAAGGGATTAGATAGGATGAGATAGGCCAAGAAAGAGATTAAAGAATGTTAAACCCGAATTCTGCTCATACTCGACCCGGGGGAGAAAATTCAGAAAAAAAATTCAAAAATTAAAAAAACAACTTTCTGGCGTTATTTTTAGCGAAAACAGGATGAGATAGGATGAGATAGGCCGAGAAAGAGATAAATGAATTTTAGACCCGAATTCCGCTCATACCCGACGCGGGGGAGAAAATTCCGAAAAAAAACTGCAAAAAAATTCAAAGAATTAAAAAACAACTTTCCGGTGTTAGTTTTCGCCAAAACGGGATTAGATAGGATGAGATAGGACAAGAAAGAGATAAACGAATGTTAAACCCGAATTCCGCTCATACTCGACCCTAGGGAGAAAATTCAAAAAAAAATTCCAAAAAAATTCAAAAATTAAAAAAACAACTTTCCGGCGTTATTTTTAGCCAAAACGGGATTAGATAGGATGACATAGGCCGAGAAAGAGATAAAAGAATTTTAGACCCGAATTCCGCTCATACTCGACCCGGGGGAGCAAATTACAAAAAAAAAAATAGCAAAAAAATTCGAAAAATTAGAGAACAACTATTCGGCATTATTTTTAGGCAAATCGTGATGAGACAGGCCGAGAAAGAGAGAAAAGAATTTTAGACCCCAATTCCGCTCATACTCGACGCGGGGGAGAAAATTCCGAAAAAAAAAATGCAAAAAAATTCAAAAAAACAACTTCCCGGCGTTATTTTTAGCAAAAACAGGACGAGATAGGATGAGATAGAACGAGAAAGAGATAAAATAATTTTTGACCCGAATTTCGCTCGTACCCGACGCGGGGGAGAAAATTCTGAAAAAAAACTGCAAAAAAATTCAAAAAATTAAAAACAACTTTCCGGTGTTAGTTTTCGCCAAAACGGGATTAGATAGGATGAGATAGGCCAAGAAAGAGATAAATGAATGTTAAACCCGAATTCCGCTCGTACTCGACTCGAGGGAGAAAATTCAGAAAAAAAAATTAAAAAAAAATTCAAAAAATTATAAAAACAACTTTCCGGCGTTATTTTTAGCCAAAACGGGATTAGATAGGATGACATAGGCCGAGAAAGAGACAAAAGAATTTTAGACCCGAATTCCGCTCCTACTCGACCCGGGGGAGCAAATTACAAAAAAAAATAGCAAAAAAATTCAAAAAATTAGAGAACAACTATTCGGCATTATTTTTAGCCAAAACGGGATGAGATAGGCCGAGAAAGAGATAAACGAATGTTAAACCCGAATTCTGCTCTTACTCGACCCGGGGGAGAAAATTCAGAAAAAAAATTCAAAAAATTAAAAAAACAACTTTCCGGCGTTATTTTTAGCGAAAACGGGATGAGATAGGATGAGATAGGCCGAGAAAGAGATAAAAGATATTTAGACCCGAATTCCGCTCATACCCGACGCGGGGGAGAAAATTCCGAAAAAAAACTGCAAAAAAATTCAAAAAATTAAAAAACAACTTCCTGGTGTTAGTTTTCGCCAAAACGGGATTAGATAGGATGAGATAGGCCAAGAAAGAGATAAACGAATGTTAAACCCGAATTCCGCCCGTACTCGACCTGAGGGAGAAAATTCAGAATAAAAATTCAAAAAAAATTCAAAAAATAAAAAAAACAACTTTCCTGCGTTATTTTTAGCCAAAACAGGATGAGATAGGATGAGATAGGCGGAGAAAGAGATAAAAGAATTTTAGACCCGAATTCCGCTCATACTCGACCCGGGAGAGCAAATTATAAAAAAAAAAATAGCAAAAAAATTCAAAAAATTAGAGAACAACTATTCGGCATTATTTTTAGGCAAATCATGATGAGACAGGCCGAGAAAGAGAGAAAAGAATTTTAGACCCCAATTCCGCTCATACTCGACGCGGGGGAGAAAATTCCGAAAAAAAAATGCAAAAAAATTCAAAATCAACTTTCCGGTGTTAGTTTTAGCCAAAACGGGATTAGATAAGATGAGATAGACCAAGAAAGAGATAAACGAATGTTAAACCCGAATTCCGCTCATACTCGACCCGGGGGAGAAAATTCAGAAAAAAAATTCAAAAAAAATTAAAAAAATTAAAAAAACAACTTTCTGGCGTTATTTTTAGCCAAAACGGGATGAGATAGGACGAGAAAGAGATAAAAGAATTTTAGACCCGAATTCCGCTCATACTTGACCCGGGGGAGCAAATTACAAAAAAAAATAGCAAAAAAATTCAAAAAATTAGAGTACAACTATTTGGCATTATTTTTATCCAAATTGGGATTAGACAGGCCGAGAAAGAGAGAAAATAATTTTAGACCCCAATTCCGTTCAAACTCGACCCGGGGGAGAAAATTCCGAAAAAAAATAGCAAAAAAATTCAAAAAAATTAAAAAACAACTTTCGGTTGTTATTTTTAGCAAAAACGGGACAAGATAGGATGAGATAGGCCGAGAAAGAGATAAAATAATTTTTGACCCGAATTCCGCTCATACTCGACCCGGGGGAGAAAATTGCAAAAAAAAAACACCAAAAAAATTCAAAAAATTAAAAAACAACTTCCCGGCGATAGTTTTAGCCAAAACGGGATTAGATAGGATGAGATCGGCCAAGAAAGAGATGAAAGAATTTTAGACCCGAATTCCGCTCATACTCGACCCGGGGGTGAAAATTCCGAAAGATAATGCAAAAAAATTCTAAAATTTAAAAACAACTTTCCGGTGTTATTTTTAGCAAGAACGGGATGAGATAGGATGAGATAGGCCGAGAAAGAGACAAAATAATTTTTGACCCGAATTCCGCTCATACTCGATCCGGGGGAGAAAATTGCAAAAAAAAAACAGCAAAAAAATTCAAAAAATTAAAAAACAACTTCGCGGTGATAGTTTTAGCCAAAAAGGGATTAGATAAGATGAGATAAGCCAAGAAAGAGATAAAGGAATTTTAGACCCGAATTCCGCTCATACTCGACCCAGGGGAGCAAATTACAAAAAAAAAAAATAGCAAAAAAATTCTAAAAATTAGAGAACAACTATTCGACATTATTTTTAGCCAAATCGGGATGAGACAGGCGGAGAAAGAGAGAAAAGAATTTTAGACCGCAATTCCGCTCATACTCGATGCGGGGGAGAAAATTCCGAAAAAAAACTGCAAAAAAATTCAAAAAATTAAAAAACAACTTTCCGGTGTTAGTTTTAGCCAAAACGGGATTAGATAGGATAAGATAGGCCAAGAAAGAGATAACCAAATGTTAAACCCGAATTCCGCTAATACTCAACCCGGGGGGGGGGGGGGAATTCAGAAAAAAAAATTCAAAAAAAATTCAAAAAACTAAAAAAACAACTTTCTAGCGTTATTTTTAGCCAAAACGGGATGAGATAGGATGAGATAGGCCGAGAAAGAGATAAAAGAATTTTAGACCCGAATTCCGCTCATACTCGACCCGGGGGAGCAAATTACAAAAAAAAATAGCAAAAAAATTCAAAAAATTAGAGAACAACAATTCGGCATTATTTTTAGCCAAATTGGGATGAGACAGGCCGAGAAAGAGGGCAAACAATTTTAGACCCCAATTCCGCTCATACTCGACCCGGGGGAGAAAAGTCCGAAAAAAAATTGCAAAAAAATTCAAAAAAATTAAAAAACAACTTTCGGTTGTTATTTTTAGCAAAACGGGACGAGATAGGACGAGATAGGCCAAGAAAGAGATAAAATAATTTTTGACCCGAATTCCGCTCATACTCGACCCGGGGGAGAAAATTGCAAAAAAAAAACAGCAAAAAAATTCAAAAAATTAAAAAACAACTTCCCGGCGTTAGTTTTAGCCAAAACGGGATTAGATAGGATGAGATAGGCCATGAAAGAGATAAACGAATGTTAAACCCGAATTCCGCTCATACTCGACCCGGGGGAGAAAATTCAAAAAAAAAATTCAAAAAAAATTCAAAAAATTAAAAAAAGAACTTTCCGGCGTTATTTTTAGCCAAAACGGGATGAGATAGGATGATATAGGCCGAGAAAGAGATAAAATAATTTTAGACCCGAATTCCGCTCATACTCGACCCGGGGGAGAAAATTGCAAAAAAAAAAAGCAAAAAAATTCAAAAAATTAAAAAACAACTTCCCGGCATTAGTTTTAGCCAAAACGGGATTAGATAGGATGAGATAGGCCAAGAAATAGATAAAAGAATGTAAAACCCGAATTCCGCTCATACTCGACCCGGGGGAGAAAATTAAGAAAAAAAAAATAAAAAAAAATTCAAAAAATTAAAAAAACAACTTTCCGGCGTTATTTTTTGCGAAAACGGGTTGAGATAGGATGAGATAGGCCGAGAAAGAGATAAAAGAATTTTAGTCCCGAATTCCGCTCATACTCGAGCCGGGGGAGGAAATTACAAAAAAAAAATAGCAAAAAAATTCGAAAAATTAGAGAACAACTATTTGGCATTACTTTTCGCCAAATCGGGATGAGACAGGCCGAGAATGAGAGAAAAGAATTTTAGACCCCAATTCCGCTCATACTCGACGCGGGGGAGAAAATTCCGAAAAAAAAATGCAAAAAAATTCAAAAAATTAAAAAACAACTTTCCGGTGTTAGTTTTCGCCAAAACGGGATTAGATAGGATGAGATAGGACAAGAAAGAGATAAACGAATGTTAAACCCGAATTCCACTCATACTCGACCCGAGGGAGAAAATTCAGAAAAAAAATTCAAAAAAAATTCAAAAAATTAAAAAAACAACTTTCCGGCGTTATTTTTAGCGAAAACGAGATGAGATAGGATGAGATAGGCCGAGAAAGAGATAAAAGAATTTTAGACCCGAATTCCGCTCATACTCGACCCGGGGGAGCAAATTACAAAAAAAATTAGCAAAAAAATTCAAAAAATTAGAGAACAACTGTTCGGCATTATTTTTAGCCAAATCGGGATGAGACAGGCCGAGAAAGAGAGAAAAGAATTTTAGACCCCAATTCCGCTCATACTCGACGCGGGGGAGAAAATTTCGAGAAAAAAATGCAACAAAATTCAAAAAAATGAAAAAACAACTTTCCAGTGTTAGTTTTAGCCAAAACGGGATTAGATAGAATGAGATAGGCCATTAAAGAGATAAACGAATGTTAAACCCGAATTCCGCTCATACTCGACCCGGGGGAGAAAATTCAGAAAAAAAATTCAAAAAAATTCATAAAATTAAAAAAAACAACTTTCCGGCGTTATTTTTAGTCAAAACGGGATGAGATAGGATGACATAGGCCGAGAAATAGATAAAAGAATTTTAGACCCGAATTCCGCTCATACTCGACCCGGGGGAGCAAATTACAAAAAAAAATAGAAAAAAATTCAAAAAATTAGAGAACAACTATTCGGCATTATTTTTAGCCAAATTGGGATGAGACAGGCCGAGAAAGAGAGAAAATAATTTTAGACCCCAATTCCGCTCATACTTGACCCGGGGGAGAAAATTCCGAAAAAAAATATCAAAAAAATTCAAAAAATTAAAAAACAACTTCCCGGTTTTTGTTTTAGCAAAAAAGGGATTAGATAGGATGAGATAGGCCAAGAAAGAGATTAAAGAATGTTAAACCCGAATTTTGCTCATACTCGACCCGGGGGAGAAAATTCAGAAAAAAAAAATTAAAAAAAAACTCAAAAAATTAAAAAAACAACTTTCCGGCTTTATTTTTAGCCAAAACGGGATGAGATAGGATGAGATAGGCCGAGAAAGAGATAGAAGAATTTTAGACCCGAATTCCGCTCAAACTAGACCCGGGGGAGCAAATTACAAAAAAAAATAGCAAAAAAATTTAAAAAATTAGAGAAGACTATTCGGCATTATTTTTAGCCAAATTGGGATTAGACTGGCCGAGAAAGAGAGAAAACAATTTTAGACCCCAATTCCGCTCATACTCGACCCGGGGGAGAAAATTCCGAAAAAAAAATAGCAAAAAAATTCAAAAAAATTAAAAAACTACTTTTGGTTGTTATTTTTAGCAAAAACGGGACGAGATAGGATGAGATAGGCCGGGAAAGAGATAAAAGAATTTTAGACCCGAATTCCGCTCATACTCGACCCGGGGGAGCAAATTACAAAAAAAAATAGCAAAAAAATTCAAAAAATTAGAGAACAACTATTTGGCATTATTTTTAGCCAAATTGGGATGAGACAGGCCGAGAAAGAGAGAAAACAATTTTAGACCCCAATTCCGCTCATACTCGACCCTGGGAGAAAATTCCGAAAAAAAATAGCAAAAAAATTCAAAAAAATTAAAAAACAACTTTCGGTTGTTATTTTTAGCAAAAACGGGACGAGATAGGATTAGATAGGCCGAGAAAGAGATAAAATAATTTTTGACCCGAATTCCGCTCATACTCGACCCGGGGGAGAAAATTGCAAAAACAAAACAGCAAAAAAATTCAAAAAATTAAAAAACAACTTCCCGGCGTTTGTGTTAGCCGAAAAGGGATTAGATAGGATGAGATAGGCCAAGAAAGAGATTAAAGAATGTTAAACCCGAATTCTGCTCATACTCGACCCGGGGGAGAAAATTCAGAAAAAAAATTCAAAAATTAAAAAAACAACTTTCCGGCGTTATTTTTAGCGAAAACGGGATGAGATAGGATGAGATAGGCCGAGAAAGAGATAAATGAATTTTAGACCCGAATTCCGCTCATACCCGACGCGGGGGAGAAAATTCCGAAAAAAAACTGCAAAAAAATTCAAAGAATTAAAAAACAACTTTCCGGTGTTAGTTTTCGCCAAAACGGGATTAGATAGGATGAGATAGGACAAGAAAGAGATAAACGAATGTTAAACCCGAATTCCGCTCATACTCGACCCTAGGGAGAAAATTCAAAAAAAAATTCCAAAAAAATTCAAAAATTAAAAAAACAACTTTCCGGCGTTATTTTTAGCCAAAACGGGATTAGATAGGATGACATAGGCCGAGAAAGAGATAAAAGAATTTTAGACCCGAATTCCGCTCATACTCGACCCGGGGGAGCAAATTACAAAAAAAAAAATAGCAAAAAAATTCGAAAAATTAGAGAACAACTATTCGGCATTATTTTTAGGCAAATCGTGATGAGACAGGCCGAGAAAGAGAGAAAAGAATTTTAGACCCCAATTCCGCTCATACTCGACGCGGGGGAGAAAATTCCGAAAAAAAAATGCAAAAAAATTCAAAAAAACAACTTCCCGGCGTTATTTTTAGCGAAAACGGGATGAGATAGGATGAGATAGAGATAAAAGAATTTTAGACCCGAATTCCGCTTATACTCGGCCCGGGGGAGAAAATTACAAAAAAAAATAGCAAAAAAATTCAAAAAATTAGAGAACAACTATTCGGCATTATTTTTAGCCAAATTGGGATTAGACAGGCCGAGAAAGAGTGAAAAAAATATTAGACCCCAATTCCGTTCGTACTCGACCCGGGGGAGAAAATTCCGAAAAAAAATAGCAAAAAAATTCCAAAAAATTAAAAAACAACTTTCGGTTGTTATTTTTAGCAAAAACAGGACGAGATAGGATGAGATAGAACGAGAAAGAGATAAAATAATTTTTGACCCGAATTTCGCTCGTACCCGACGCGGGGGAGAAAATTCTGAAAAAAAACTGCAAAAAAATTCAAAAAATTAAAAACAACTTTCCGGTGTTAGTTTTCGCCAAAACGGGATTAGATAGGATGAGATAGGCCAAGAAAGAGATAAATGAATGTTAAACCCGAATTCCGCTCGTACTCGACTCGAGGGAGAAAATTCAGAAAAAAAAATTTAAAAAAAATTCAAAAAATTATAAAAACAACTTTCCGGCGTTATTTTTAGCCAAAACGGGATTAGATAGGATGACATAGGCCGAGAAAGAGACAAAAGAATTTTAGACCCGAATTCCGCTCCTACTCGACCCGGGGGAGCAAATTACAAAAAAAAATAGCAAAAAAATTCAAAAAATTAGAGAACAACTATTCGGCATTATTTTTAGCCAAAACGGGATGAGATAGGCCGAGAAAGAGATAAAAGAATTTTAGACCCGAATTCCGCTCATACTCGACCCGGGGGAGCAAATTACAAAAAAAAAAAAGCAAAAAAATTCAAAAAATTAGAGAACAACTATTCGGCATTATTTTTATCCAAATTGGGATTAGACAGGCCGAGAAAGAGAAAACAATTTTAGACCCCAATTCCGTTCATACTCGACCCGGAGGAGAAAATTCCGAAAAAAAATAGCAAAAAAATTCAAAAAAATTAAAAAATAACTTTCGGTTGTTATTTTTAGCAAAAACGGGACGAGATAGGATGAGATAGGCCGAGAAAGAGATAAAAGAATTTTAGACCCGAATTCCGCTCATACTCGGCCCGGGGGAGCAAATTACAAAAAAAAATAGCAAAAAAATTCAAAAAATTAGAGAACAACTATTCGGCATTATTTTTAGCCAAATTGGGATTAGACAGGCCTAGAAAGAGTGAAAAAAGTTTTAGACCCCAATTCCGTTCATACTCGACCCGGGGGAGAAAATTCCGAAAAAAAATAGCAAAAAAATTCAAAAAAATTAAAAAACAACTTTCGGTTGTTATTTTTAGCAAAAACGGGACGAGATAGGATGAGATAGGCCGAGAAAGAGATAAAATAATTTTTGACCTGAATTCCGCTCATACTCGACCCGGGGGAGAAAATTGCAAAAAAAAAACAGCAAAAATATTCAAAAAATTAAAAAACAACTTCCCGGCGTTAGTTTTAGCCAAAAAGGGATTAGATAGGATGAGATAGGCCAAGAAAGAGATTAAAGAATGTTAAACCCGAATTCCGCTCATACTCGACCCGGGGGAGAAAATGCAGAAAAAAAATTCAAAAAAAATTAAAAAAATTAAAAAAACAATTTTCCGGCGTTATTTTTAGCGAAAACGGGATGAGATAGGATGAGATAGGCCGAGAAAGAGAAAAAAGAATTTTAGACCCGAATTCCGCTCGTACCCGACGCGGGGGAGAAAATTCCGAAAAAAAACTGCAAAAAAATTAAAAAAATTAAAAACAACTTTCCGGTGTTAGTTTTCGCCAAAACGGGATTAGATAGGATGAGATAGGCCAAGAAAGAGATAAACGAATGTTAAACCCGAATTCCGCTCGTACTCGACCCGGGGGAGCAAATTACAAAAAAAAATAGCAAAAAAATTCAAAAAATTAGAGAACAACTATTTGGCATTATTTTTAGCCAAATTGGGATGACACAGGCCGAGAAAGAGAGAAAACAATTTTAGATCCCAATTCCGCTCATACTCGACTCTGGGAGAAAATTCCGAAAAAAAAATAGCAAAAAAATTCAAAAAAATTAAAAAACAACTTTCGGTTGTTATTTTTAGCAAAAACGGGACGAGATAGGATTAGATAGGTCGAGAAGGAGATAAAATAATTTTTGACCCGAATTCCGCTCATACTCGACCCGGGGGAGAAAATTGCAAAAACAAAACAGCAAAAAAATTCAAAAAATTAAAAAACAACTTCCCGGCGTTTGTGTTAGCCGAAAAGGGATTAGATAGGATGAGATAGGCCAAGAAAGAGATTAAAGAATGTTAAACCCGAATTCTGCTCATACTCGACCCGGGGGAGAAAATTCAGAAAAAAAATTCAAAAAATTAAAAAAACAACTTTCCGGCGTTATTTTTAGCGAAAACGGGATGAGATAGGATGAGATAGGCCGAGAAAGAGATAAAAGATATTTAGACCCGAATTCCGCTCATACCCGACGCGGGGGAGAAAATTTCGAAAAAAAACTGCAAAAAAATTCAAAAAATTAAAAAACAACTTCCTGGTGTTAGTTTTCGCCAAAACGGGATTAGACAGGATGAGATAGGCCAAGAAAGAGATAAACGAATGTTAAACCCGAATTCCGCCCGTACTCGACCCGAGGGAGAAAATTCAGAATAAAAATTCAAAAAAAATTCAAAAAATTAAAAAAACAACTTTCCTGCGTTATTTTTAGCCAAAACGGGATGAGATAGGATGAGATAGGCGGAGAAAGAGATAAAAGAATTTTAGACCCGAATTCCGCTCATACTCGACCCGGGAGAGCAAATTATAAAAAAAAAAATAGCAAAAAAATTCAAAAAATTAGAGAACAACTATTCGGCATTATTTTTAGCCAAATTGGGATTAGACAGGCCGAGAAAGAGAAAAAAAAATTTTAGACCCCAATTCCGTTCATACTCGACCCGGGGGAGAAAATTCCGAAAAAAAATAGCAAAAAAATTAAAAAACAACTTTCGGTTGTTATTTTTAGCAAAAACGGGACGAGATAGGATTAGATAGGCCGAGAAAGAGATAAAATAATTTTTGACCCGAATTCCGCTCATACTCGACCCGGGGGAGAAAATTGCAAAAACAAAACAGCAAAAAAATTCAAAAAATTAAAAAACAACTTCCCGGCGTTTGTTTTAGCCGAAAAGGGATTAGATAGGTTGAGAGAGGCCAAGAAAGAGATTAAAGAATGTTAAACCCGAATTCTGCTCATACTCGACCCGGGGGAGAAAATTCAGAAAAAAAATTCAAAAAATTAAAAAAACAACTTTCCGGCGTTATTTTTAGGGAAAACGGGATGAGATAGGATGAGATAGGCCGAGAAAGAGATAAATGAATTTTAGACCCGAATTCCGCTTATACCCGACGCGGGGGAGAAAATTCCGAAAAAAAACTGCAAAAAAATTCAAAAAATTAAAAAACAACTTTCCGGTGTTAGTTTTCGCCAAAACGGGATTAGATAGGATGAGATAGGACAAGAAAGAGATAAACGAATGTTAAAACCAAATTCCGCTCATACTCGACCCGAGGGAGAAAATTCAAAAAAAAAATTCCAAAAAAATTCAAAAAAAATTCAAAAATTAAAAAAACAACTTTCCGGCGTTATTTTTAGCCAAAACGGGAATAGATAGGATGACAAAGGCCGAGAAAGAGATAAAAGAATTTTGGACCCGAATTCCGCTCATACTCGACCCGGGGGAGCAAATTACAAAAAAAAAATAGCAAAAAAATTCGAAAAATTAGAGAACAACTATTCGGCATTATTTTTAGGCAAATCATGATGAGACAGGCCGAGAAAGAGAGAAAAGAATTTTAGACCCCAATTCCGCTCATACTCGACGCGGGGGAGAAAATTCCGAAAAAAAAATGCAAAAAAATTCAAAAAATTAAAAATCAACTTTCCGGTGTTAGTTTTAGCCAAAACGGGATTAGATAGGATGAGATAGGCCAAGAAAGAGATAAACGAATGTTAAACCCGAATTCTGCTCATACTCGACCCGGGGGAGAAAATTCAGAAAAAAAATTCAAAAAAAATTAAAAAAATTAAAAAAACAACTTTCTGGCGTTATTTTTAGCCAAAACAGGATGAGATAGGACGAGAAAGAGATAAAAGAATTTTAGACCCGAATTCCGCTCATACTTGACCCGGGGGAGCAAATTACAAAAAAAAATAGCAAAAAAATTCAAAAAATTAGAGAACAACTATTTGGCATTATTTTTATCCAAATTGGGATTAGACAGGCCGAGAAAGAGAGAAAATAATTTTAGACCCCAATTCCGTTCATACTCGACCCGGGGGAGAAAATTCCGAAAAAAAATAGCAAAAAAATTAAAAAACAACTTTCGGTTGTTATTTTTAGCAAAAACGGGACAAGATAGGATGAGATAGGCCGAGAAAGAGATAAAATAATTTTTGACCCGAATTCCGCTCATACTCGACCCGGGGGAGAAAATTGCAAAAAAAAAACACCAAAAAAATTCAAAAAATTAAAAAACAACTTCCCGGCGATAGTTTTAAACAAAACGGGATTAGATAGGATGAGATCGGCCAAGAAAGAGATGAAAGAATTTTAGACCCGAATTCCGCTCATACTCGACCCGGGGGTGAAAATTCCGAAAGATAATGCAAAAAAATTCTAAAATTTAAAAACAACTTTCCGGTGTTATTTTTAGCAAGAACGGGATGAGATAGGATGAGATAGGCCGAGAAAGAGACAAAATAATTTTTGACCCGAATTCCGCTCATACTCGATCCGGGGGAGAAAATTGCAAAAAAAAAACGGCAAAAAAATTCAAAAAATTAAAAAACAACTTCCCGGCGATAGTTTTAGCCAAAACGGGATTAGATAAGATGAGATAAGCCAAGAAAGAGATAAAAGAATTTTAGACCCGAATTCCGCTCATACTCGACCCAGGGGAGCAAATTACAAAAAAAAATAATAGCAAAAAAATTCTAAAAATTAGAGAACAACTATTCGACATTATTTTTAGCCAAATCAGGATGAGACAGGCGGAGAAAGAGAGAAAAGAATTTTAGACCGCAATTCCGCTCATACTCGATGCGGGGGAGAAAATTCCGAAAAAAAACTGCAAAAAAATTCAAAAAATTAAAAAACAACTTTCCGGTGTTAGTTTTAGCCAAAACGGGATTAGATAGGATAAGATAGGCCAAGAAAGAGATAACCAAATGTTAAACCCGAATTCCGCTAATACTCGACCCGGGGGGGGGGGGGGAAATTCAGAAAAAAAAATTCAAAAAAAATTCAAAAAACTAAAAAAACAACTTTCTAGCGTTATTTTTAGCCAAAACGGGATGAGATAGGATGAGATAGGCCGAGAAAGAGATAAAAGAATTTTAGACCCGAATTCCGCTCATACTCGACCCGGGGGAGCAAATTACAAAAAAAAATAGCAAAAAAATTCAAAAAATTAGAGAACAACTATTCGGCATTATTTTTAGCCAAATTGGGATGAGACAGGCCGAGAAAGAGGGCAAACAATTTTAGACCCCAATTCCGAAAAAAGTCCGAAAAAAAATTGCAAAAAAATTAAAAAACAACTTTCGGTTGTTATTTTTAGCAAAACGGGACGAGATAGGACGAGATAGGCCAAGAAAGAGATAAAATAATTTTTGACCCGAATTCCGCTCATACTCGACCCGGGGGAGAAAATTGCAAAAAAAAAACAGCAAAAAAATTCAAAAAATTAAAAAACAACTTCCCGGCGTTAGTTTTAGCCAAAACGGGATTAGATAGGATGAGATAGGCCATGAAAGAGATAAACGAATGTTAAACCCGAATTCCGCTCATACTCGACCCGGGGGAGAAAATTCAAAAAAAAAATTCAAAAAAAATTCAAAAAATTAAAAAAAGAACTT
>JAYJMT010000013.1:768186-815815 GCA_036321655.1 Quercus alba
GTCTAAAATTTTTTTCACTCTTTCTCGGCCTGTCTAATCCCAATTTGGCTAAAAAATAATGCCGAATAGTTGTTCTCTAATTTTTTGAATTATTTTGCTATTTTTTTTTGTAATTTGCTCCCCCGGGCCGAGTATGAGCGGAATTCGGGTCTAAAATTCTTTTATCTCTTTCTCGGCCTATCTCATCCTATATAGGAGTTTTGGCTAAAAATAACGCCGGAAAGTTGTTTTTTTAAATTTTTGAAATTTTTTTGAATTTTTATTCTGAGTTTTCTCCACTGGGTCGAGTACGAGCGGAATTCGGGTTTAACATTCGTTTATCTCTTTCTTGGCCTATCTCATCCTATCAAATCCCGTTTTGACGAAAACTAACACCGGAAAGTTGTAAGTTGTTTTTTAATTTTTTGAATTTTTTTGCAGTTTTTTTTCGGAATTTTCGCCCCCCGCGTCGGGTATGAGCGGAATTCGGGTCTAAAATTCTTTTATCTCTTTCTCGGCCTATCTCATCCTATCTCGTCCCGTTTTTGCTAAAAATAACAACCGAAAGTTATTTTTTAATTTTTTTGAATTTTTTTGCTATTTTTTTTCGGAATTTTCTCCTCCGGGTCGAGTATGAACGGAATTGGGGTCTAAAATTGTTTTCTCTTTCTCGGCCTGTCTAATCCCAATTGGGATAAAAATAATGCCGAATAGTTGTTCTCTAATTTTTTGAATTTTTTTGCTATTTTTTTTTGTAATTTGCTCCCCCGGGTCGAGTATGAGCGGAATTCGGGTCTAAAATTCTTTTATCTCTTTCTCGGCCTATCTCATCCCGTTTTGGCTAAAAATAATGCCGAATAGTTGATCTCTAATTTTTTGAATTTTTTTGCTATTTTTTTTTTGTAATTTGCTCCCCCGGGTCGAGTAGGAGCGGAATTCGGGTCTAAAATTCTTTTGTCTCTTTCTCGGCCTATGTCATCCTATCTAATCCCGTTTTGGCTAAAAATAACGCCGGAAAATTGTTTTTATAATTTTTTGAATTTTTTTTAATTTTTTTTCTGAATTTTCTCCCTCGGGTCGAGTACGAGCGGAATTCGGGTTTAACATTCGTTTATCTCTTTCTTGGCCTATCTCATCCTATCTAATCCCGTTTTGGCGAAAACTAACACCGGAAAGTTGTTTTTAATTTTTTGAATTTTTTTGCAGTTTTTTTTTCGGGAATTTTCTCCCCCGCGTCGGGTACGAGCGGAATTCGGGTCTAAAATTCTTTTATCTCTTTCTCGGCCTATCTCATCCTATCTCATCCCGTTTTCGCTAAAAATAACACCGGAAAATTGTTTTTTGAATTTTTTTTCTGCATTTTCTCCCCCGGGTCGAGTATGAGCGGAATTCGGGTTTAACATTCTTTAATCTCTTTCTTGGCCTATCTCATCCTATCTAATCCCTTTTTGGCTAAAACTAACGCCGGGAAGTTGTTTTTTAATTTTTTGAATTTTTTTTGCTGTTTTTTTTTTGCAATTTTCTCCCCCGGGTCGAGTATGAGCGGAATTCGGGTCAAAAATTATTTTATCTCTTTCTCGGCCTATCTCATCCTATCTCGTCCCGTTTTTGCTAAAAATAACAACCGAGAGTTGTTTTTTAATTTTTTTGAATTTTTTTGCTATTTTTTTTCGGAATTTTCTCCCCTGGGTCGAGTATGAACGGAATTGGGGTTTAAAATTTTTTTCACTCTTTCTCGGCCTGTCTAATCCCAATTTGGCTAAAAATAATGCCGAATAGTTGTTCTCTAATTTTTTGAATTATTTTGCTATTTTTTTTTGTAATTTGCTCCCCCGGGCCGAGTATGAGCGGAATTCGGGTCTAAAATTCTTTTATCTCTTTCTCGGCCTATCTCATCCTATATAGGAGTTTTGGCTAAAAATAACGCCGGAAAGTTGTTTTTTTAAATTTTTGAAATTTTTTTGAATTTTTATTCTGAGTTTTCTCCCCCGGGTCGAGTACGAGCGGAATTCGGGTTTAACATTCGTTTATCTCTTTCTTGGCCTATCTCATCCTATCTAATCCCGTTTTGACGAAAACTAACACCGGAAAGTTGTTTTTTCATTTTTTGAATTTTTTTGCAGTTTTTTTTCGGAATTTTCGCCCCCGCGTCGGGTATGAGCGGAATTCGGGTCTAAATTCTTTTATCTCTTTCTCGGCCTATCTCATCCTATCTCGTCCCGTTTTTGCTAAAAATAACAACCGAAAGTTATTTTTTAATTTTTTTGAATTTTTTTTGCTATTTTTTTTCGGAATTTTCTCCTCCGGGTCGAGTATGAACGGAATTGGGGTCTAAAATTGTTTTCTCTTTCTCGGCCTTTTTAATCCCAATTGGGATAAAAATAATGCCGAATAGTTGTTCTCTAATTTTTTGAATTTTTTTGCTATTTTTTTTGTATTTGCTCCCCGGGTCGAGTATGAGCGGAATTCGGGTCTAAAATTCTTTTATCTCTTTCTCGGCCTATCTCATCCCGTTTTTGGCTAAAAATAATGCCGAATAGTTGTTCTCTAATTTTTTGAATTTTTTTGCTATTTTTTTTTGTAATTTGCTCCCCCGGGTCGAGTAGGAGCGGAATTCGGGTCTAAAATTCTTTTGTCTCTTTCTCGGCCTATGTCATCCTATCTAATCCCGTTTTGGCTAAAAATAACGCCGGAAAGTTGTTTTTATAATTTTTTGAATTTTTTTTGAATTTTTTTTTCTGAATTTTCTACCTCGAGTCGAGTACGAGCGGAATTCGGGTTTAACATTCATTTATCTCTTTCTTGGCCTATCTCATCCTATCTAATCCCGTTTTGTCGAAAACTAACACCGGAAAGTCGTTTTTAATTTTTTGAATTTTTTTGCAGTTTTTTTTCGGAATTTTCTCCCCCGCGTCGGGTACGAGCGGAATTCGGGTCAAAAATTATTTTATCTCTTTCTCGCCCTATCCAATCCTATCTCGTCCCGTTTTTGCTAAAATAACAACCGAAAGTTGTTTTTTTATTTTTTTGCTATTTTTTTTCGGAATTTTCTCCCAGGGTCGAGTATGAGCGGAATTGGGGTCTAAAATTGGTTTCTCTCTTTCTCGGCCTGTCTCATCCCAATTTGGCTAAAAATAATGCCGAATAGTTGTTCTCTAATTTTTTGAATTTTTTTTGCTATTTTTTTTTGTAATTTGCTCCCCCGGGTCGAGTAGGAGCGGAATTCGGGGTCTAAAATTCTTTTATCTCTTTCTCGGCCTATGTCATCCTATCTCATCCCGTTTTGGCTAAAAATAACGCCGGAAAGTTGTTTTTATAATTTTTTGAATTTTTTTTAATTTTTTTTCTGAATTTTCTCCCTCGGGTCGAGTACGAGCGGAATTCGGGTTTAACATTCGTTTATCTCTTTCTTGGCCTATCTCATCCTATCTAATCCCGTTTTGGCGAAAACTAACACCGGAAAGTTGTTTTTAATTTTTTGAATTTTTTTGCAGTTTTTTTTCGGAATTTTCTCCCCCGCGTCGGGTTACGAGTGGAATTCGGGTCTAAAATTCTTTTATCTCTTTCTCGGCCTATCTCATCCTATCTCATCCCGTTTTCGCTAAAAATAACGCCGGGAAAATTGTTTTTTTAATTTTTTCAATTTTTTTGAATTTTTTTTCTGCATTTTCTCCCCCGGGTCGAGTATGAGCGGGAATTCGGGTTTAACATTCTTTAATCTCTTTCTTGGCCTATCTCATCCTATCTAATCCCTTTTTGGCTAAAACTAACGCCGGGAAGTTGTTTTTTTAATTTTTTGAATTTTTTTTCTGAATTTTCTCCCCCGGGTCGAGTATGAGCAGAATTCGGGTTTAACATTCTTTAATCGCTTTCTTGGCCTATCTCATCCTATCTAATCCCTTTTCGGGCAAAACAAATGCCGGGAAGTTGTTTTTTTAATTTTTTGAATTTTTTTGCTGTTTTGTTTTTGCAATTTTCTCCCCCGGGTCGAGTATGAGCGGAATTCGGGTCAAAAATTATTTTATCTCTTTCTCGGCCTATCTAATCCTATCTCGTCCCGTTTTTGCGAAAAATAACAACCGAAAGTTGTTTTTTTTATTTTTTTGCTATTTTTTTTCGGAATTTTCTCCCAGGGTCGAGTATGAGCGGAATTGGGGTCTAAAAGTGGTTTCTCTCTTTCTCGGCCTGTCTCATCCCAATTTGGCTAAAAATAATGCCGAATAGTTGTTCTCTAATTTTTTGAATTTTTTTGCTATTTTTTTTTTGTAATTTGCTCCCCCGGGACGAGTAGGAGCGGAATTCGGGTCTAAAATTCTTTTATCTCTTTCTCGGCCTATGTCATCCTATCTCATCCCGTTTTGGCTAAAAGTAACGCCGGAAAGTTGTTTTTATAATTTTTTGAATTTTTTTTAATTTTTTTTCTGAATTTTCTCCCTCGGGTCGAGTACGAGCGGAATTCGGGTTTAACATTCGTTTATCTCTTTCTTGGCCTATCTCATCCTATCTAATCCCGTTTTGGCGAAAACTAACACCGGGAAAGTTGTTTTTAATTTTTTGAATTTTTTTGCAGTTTTTTTTCGGAATTTTCTCCCCCGCGTCGGGTACGAGCGGAATTCGGGTCTAAAATTCTTTTATCTCTTTCTCGGCCTATCTCATCCTATCTCATCCCGTTTTCGCTAAAAATAACGCCGGAAAATTGTTTTTTGAATTTTTTTTCTGCATTTTCTCCCCCGGGTCGAGTATGAGCGGAATTCGGGTTTAACATTCTTTAATCTCTTTCTTGGCCTATCTCATCCTATCTAATCCCTTTTTGGCTAAAACTAACGCCGGGAAGTTGTTTTTTAATTTTTTGAATTTTTTTGCTGTTTTTTTTTTGCAATTTTCTCCCCCGGGTCGAGTATGAGCGGAATTCGGTGTCAAAAATTATTTTATCTCTTTCTCGGCCTATCTCATCCTATCTCGTCCGTTTTTGCTAAAAATAACAACCGAGAGTTGTTTTTTAATTTTTTTGAATTTTTTTGCTATTTTTTTTCGGAATTTTCTCCCCCGGGTCGAGTATGAACGGAATTGGGGTCTAAAATTTTTTTCACTCTTTCTCGGCCTGTCTAATCCCAATTTGGCTAAAAATAATGCCGAATAGTTGTTCTCTAATTTTTTGAATTATTTTGCTATTTTTTTTTGTAATTTGCTCCCCCGGGCCGAGTATGAGCGGAATTCGGGTCTAAAATTCTTTTATCTCTTTCTCGGCCTATCTCATCCTATATAGGAGTTTTGGCTAAAAATAATGCCGGAAAGTTGTTTTTTTAAATTTTTGAAATTTTTTGAATTTTTATTCTGAATTTTCTCCCCCGGGTCGAGTACGAGCGGAATTCGGGTTTAACATTCGTTTATCTCTTTCTTGGCCTATCTCATCCTATCTAATCCCGTTTTGACGAAACTAACACCGGAAAGTTGTTTTTTAATTTTTGAATTTTTTTGCAGTTTTTTTTTCGGAATTTTCGCCCCCGCGTCGGGTATGAGCGGAATTCGGGTCTAAAATTCTTTTATCTCTTTCTCGGCCTATCTCATCCTATCTCGTCCCGTTTTTGCTAAAAATAACAACCGAAAGTTATTTTTTAATTTTTTTGCTATTTTTTTTGCGGAATTTTCTCCTTCGGGTCGAGTATGAACGGAATTGGGGTCTAAAATTGTTTTCTCTTTCTCGGCCTGTCTAATCCCAATTGGGATAAAAATAATGCCGAATAGTTGTTCTCTAATTTTTTGAATTTTTTTGCTATTTTTTTTTGTAATTTGCTCCCCCGGGTCGAGTATGAGCGGAATTCGGGTCTAAAATTCTTTTATCTCTTTCTCGGCCTATCTCATCCCGTTTTGGCTAAAAATAATGCCGAATAGTTGTTCTCTAATTTTTTGAATTTTTTTGCTATTTTTTTTTGTAATTTGCTCCCCCGGGTCGAGTAGGAGCGGAATTCGGGTCTAAAATTCTTTTGTCTCTTTCTCGGCCTATGTCATCCTATCTAATCCGTTTTGGCTAAAAATAACGCCGGAAAGTTGTTTTTATAATTTTTTGAATTTTTTTTTAATTTTTTTTTCTGAATTTTCTACCTCGAGTCGAGTACGAGCGGAATTCGGGTTTAACATTCATTTATCTCTTTCTTGGCCTATCTCATCCTATCTAATACCGTTTTGGCGAAAACTAACACCGGAAAGTCGTTTTTAATTTTTTGAATTTTTTTGCAGTTTTTTTTCGGAATTTTCTCCCCCGCGTCGGGTACGAGCGGAATTCGGGTCAAAAATTATTTTATCTCTTTCTCGTTCTATCTCATCCTATCTCGTCCTGTTTTTGCTAAAAATAACAACCGAAAGTTGTTTTTTAATTTTTTTGAATTTTTTTGCTATTTTTTTTCGGTTTTTTTGCTATTTTTTTTCGGAATTTTCTCCCCCGGGTCGAGTACGAACGGAATTGGGGTCTAAAATTTTTTTCACTCTTTCTCGGCCTGTCTAATCCCAATTTCGCTAAAAATAATGCCGAATAGTTGTTCTCTAATTTTTTGAATTTTTTTGCTATTTTTTTTTGTAATTTGCTCCCCCGGGCCGAGTATGAGCGGAATTCGGGTCTAAAATTCTTTTATCTCTTTCTCGGCTTATCTCATCCCGTTTTGGCTAAAAATAACGTCGGAAAGTTGTTTTTTTAATTTTTTGAAATTTTTTTGAATTTTTATTCTGAATTTTCTCCCCCGCGTCGAGTACGAGCGGAATTCGGGTTTAACATTCATTTATCTCTTTCTTGGCCTATCTCATCCTATGTAATCCCGTTTTGACGAAAACTAACACCTGAAAGTTGTTTTTTAATTTTTTGAATTTTTTTGCAGTTTTTTTTCGGAATTTTCTCCCCCGCGTCGGGTATGAGCGGAATTCGGGTCTAAAATTCTTTTATCTTTTTCTCGGCCTATCTCATCCTATCTCGTCCCGTTTTTGCTAAAAATAACAACCGAAAGTTCTTTTTTAATTTTTTTGAATTTTTTTGCTATTTTTTTTCGGAATTTGCTCCCCCGGGTCGAGTATGAGCGGAATTCGGGTCTAAAATTCTTTCATCTCTTTCTCGACCTATGTCATCCTATCTAATCCCTTTTTGGCTAAAAATAACGCCGGAAAGTTGTTTTTTTAATTTTTGAATTTTTTTTGAATTTTTTTGGAATTGTTTTTTTGAATTTTCTCCCTCGGGTCGAGTATGAGCGGAATTCGGGTTTAACATTCTTTTATCTCTTTCTTGTCCTGTCTCATCCTATCTAATCCCGTTTTGGGGAAAACTAACACCGGTAAGTTGTTTGTTGAATTTTTTTGCAGTTTTTTTTCGGAATTTTCTCCCCCGCGTCGGGTATGAGCGGAATTCGGGTCTAAAATTCATTTATCTCTTTCTCGGCCTATCTCATCCTATCTCATCCCGTTTTCATTAAAAATAACGCCGGAAAGTTGTTTTTTTAATTTTTTTTCTGAATTTTCTCCCCCGCGTCGGGTATGAGCGGAATTCGGGTCAAAAATTATTTTATCTCTTTCTCGGCCTATCTAATCCTATCTCGTCCTGTTTTTGCTAAAAATAACAACCGAAAGTTATTTTTTAATTTTTTTGAATTTTTTTGCTATTTTTTTTCGGAATTTTCTCCGAGGGTCGAGTATGAGCGGAATTGGGGTCTAAAATTGTTTTCTCTCTTTCTCGGCCTGTCTCATCCCAATTTGGCTAAAAATAATGCCGAATAGTTGTTCTCTAATTTTTTGAATTTTTTTGCTATTTTTTTGTGTAATTTGCTCCCCCGGGTCGAGTAGGAGCGGAATTCGGGTCTAAAATTCTTTTATCTCTTTCTCGGCCTATGTCATCCTATCTCATCCCGTTTTGGCTAAAAATAACACCGGAAAGTTGTTTTTTTAATTTTTTGAATTTTTTTTTAATTTTTTTTCTGAATTTTCTCCCTCGGGTCGAGTACGAGCGGAATTCGGGTTTAACATTCGTTTATCTCTTTCTTGGCCTATCTCATCCTATCTAATCCCGTTTTGGCGAAAACTAACACCGGAAAGTTGTTTTTAATTTTTTGAATTTTTTTGCCGTTTTTTTTCGGAATTTTCTCCCCCGCGTCGGGTACGAGCGGAATTCGGGTCTAAAATTCTTTTATCTCTTTCTCGGCCTATCTCATCCTATCTCATCCCATTTTCGCTAAAAATAATGCTGGAAAATTGTTTTTTTAATTTTTTTAATTTTTTTTGAATTTTTTTTCTGAATTTTGTCCCCCGGGTCGAGTATGAGCGGAATTCGGGTTTAACATTCTTTAATCTCTTTCTTGGCCTATCTCATCCTATCTAATCCCTTTTTGGCTAAAACTAACGCCGGGAAGTTGATTTTTAATTTTTTGAATTTTTTTGCTGTTTTTTTTTTGCAATTTTCTCCCCCGGGTCGAGTATGAGCGGAATTCGGGTCAAAAATTATTTTATCTCTTTGTCGTTCTATCTCATCCTATCTCGTCCTGTTTTTGCTAAAAATAACAACCGAAAGTTGTTTTTTAATTTTTTTAAATTTTTTTGCTATTTTTTTTCGGAATTTTCTCCCCGGGTCGAGTACGAACGGAATTGGGGTCGAAAATTTTTTTCACTCTTTCTCGGCCTGTCTAATCCCAATTTGGCTAAAAATAATGCCGAATAGTTGTTCTCTAATTTTTTGAATTTTTTTGCTATTTTTTTTTGTAATTTGCTCCCCCGGGCCGAGTATGAGCGGAATTCGGGTCTAAAATTCTTTTATCTCTTTCTCGGCCTATGTCATCCTATCTAATCCCGTTTTGGCTAAAAATAACGTCGGAAAGTTGTTTTTTTAATTTTTTGAAATTTTTTTGAATTTTTATTCTGAATTTTCTCCCCCGGGTCGAGTACGAGCGGAATTCGGGTTTAACATTCATTTATCTCTTTCTTGGCCTATCTCATCCTATGTAATCCCGTTTTGACGAAAACTAACACCTGAAAGTTGTTTTTTAATTTTTTGAATTTTTTTGCAGTTTTTTTTCGGAATTTTCTCCCCCGCGTCGGGTACGAGCGGAATTCGGGTCTAAAATTCTTTTATCTCTTTCTCGGCTTATCTCATCCTATCTCATCCCGTTTTCGCTAAAAATAACGCCGGAAAATTGTTTTTTTAATTTTTTTAATTTTTTTTGAATTTTTTTTCTGAATTTTGTCCCCCGGGTCGAGTACGAGCGGAATTCGGGTTTAACATTCTTTAATCTCTTTCTTGGCCTATCTCATCCTATCTAATCCCTTTTTGGCTAAAACTAACGCCGGGAAGTTGTTTTTTAATTTTTTGAATTTTATTGCTGTTTTTTTTTTGCAATTTTCTCCCCCGGGTCGAGTATGAGCGGAATTCGGGTCTAAAATTCTTTTATCTTTTTCTCGGCCTATCTCATCCTATCTCGTCCCGTTTTTGCTAAAAATAACAACCGAAAGTTCTTTTTTAATTTTTTTGAATTTTTTTGCTATTTTTTTTCGGGATTTTCTCCCCCGGGTCGAGTATGAACGGAATTGGGGTCTAAAATTGTTTTCTCTCTTTCTCGGCCTGTCCAATCCCAATTTGGATAAAAATAATGCCAAATAGTTGTTCTCTAATTTTTTGAATTTTTTTGCTATTTTTTTTTGTAATTTGCTCCCCCGGGTCGAGTATGAGCGGAATTCGGGTCTAAAATTCTTTTATGTCTTTCTCGGCCTATCTCATCCCGTTTTGGCTAAAAATAATGCCGAATAGTTGTTCTCTAATTTTTTGAATTTTTTTGCTATTTTTTTTTGTAATTTGCTCCCCCGGGTCGAGAAGGAGCGGAATTCGGGTCTAAAATTCTTTTGTCTCTTTCTCGGCCTATGTCATCTATCTAATCCCATTTTGGCTAAAAATAACGCCGGAAAGTTGTTTTTTTAATTTTTTGAATTTTTTTTTAATTTTTTTTCTGAATTTTCTCCCTCGAGTCGAGTACGAGCGGAATTCGGGTTTAACATTCATTTATCTCTTTCTTGGCCTATCTCATCCTATCTAATCCCGTTTTGGCGAAAACTAACACCGGAAAGTTTTTTTTAATTTTTTGAATTTTTTTGCAGTTTTTTTTCGGAATTTTCTCCCCCGCGTCGGGTACGAGCGGAATTCGGGTCTAAAATTCTTTTATCTCTTTCTCGGCCTATCTCATCCTATCTCATCCCGTTTTCGCTAAAAATAACGCCGGGAAGTTGTTTTTTTGAATTTTTTTGATATTTTTTTTCGGAATTTTCTCCCCCGGGTCGAGTATGAACGGAATTGGGGTCTAAAATTGTTTGCTCTCTTTCTCGGCCTGTCTCATCCCAATTTGGCTAAAAATAATGCCGAATAGTTGTTCCCTAATTTTTTGAATTTTTTTGAAATTTTTTTTTGTAATTTGCTCCCCCGGGTCGAGTATGAGCGGAATTCGGGTCTAAAATTCTTTTATCTCTTTCTCGGCCTATCTCATCCCATCTCATCGTTTTGGCTAAAAATAACGCCGGAAAGTTGTTTTTTTTAATTTTTTGAATTTTTTTTCTGAATTTTCTCCCCCGGGTCGAGTATGAGCGGGAATTCGGGTTTAACATACGTTTATCTCTTTCTTGGCCTATCTCCTCCTATCTAATCCCGTTTTGGCTAAAACTAACACCGGAAAGTTGATTTTCAATTTTTTGAATTTTTTTGCATTTTTTTTTCGGAATTTTCTCCCCGTGTCTAGTATGAGCGGAATTGGGGTCTAAAATTCTTTTCTCTCTTTCTCGGCCTGTCTCATCACGATTTGCCTAAAAATAATGCCGAATAGTTGTTCTCTAATTTTTCGAATTTTTTTGCTATTTTTTTTTTTGTAATTTGCTCCCCCGGGTCGAGTATGAGCGGAATTCGGGTCTAAAATTCTTTCATCTCTTTCTCGGCCTATGTCATCCTATCTAATCCCTTTTTGGCTAAAAATAACGCCGGAAAGTTGTTTTTTTAATTTTTGAATTTTTTTTGAATTTTTTTGGAATTGTTTTTTTGAATTTTCTCCCTCGGGTCGAGTATGAGCGGAATTCGGGTTTAACATTCTTTTATCTCTTTCTTGTCCTGTCTCATCCTATCTAATCCCGTTTTGGGGAAAACTAACACCGGTAAGTTGTTTTTTAATTTTTTGAATTTTTTTGCAGTTTTTTTTCGGAATTTTCTCCCCCGCGTCGGGTATGAGCGGAATTCGGGTCTAAAATTCATTTATCTCTTTCTCGGCCTATCTCATCCTATCTCATCCCGTTTTCGCTAAAAATAACGCCGGAAAGTTGTTTTTTTAATTTTTTGAATTTTTTTCTGAATTTTCTCCCCCGGGGTCGAGTATGAGCAGAATTCGGGTTTAACATTCTTTAATCTCTTTCTTGGCCTATCTCATCCTATCTAATCCCTTTTCGGGTAGAACAAACGCCGGGAAGTTGTTTTTTAATTTTTTGAATTTTTTTGCTGTTTTGTTTTTGCAATTTTCTCCCCCGGGTCAAGTATGAGCGGAATTCTGGTCAAAAATTATTTTATCTCTTTCTCGGCCTATCTAATCCTATCTCGTCCCGTTTTTGCTAAAAAATAACAACCGAAAGTTGTTTTTTAATTTTTTTGAATTTTTTTTGCTATTTTTTTTCGGAATTTTCTCCGAGGGTCGAGTATGAGCGGAATTGGGGTCTAAAATTGTTTTCTCTCTTTCTCGGCCTGTCTCATCCCATTTTGGCTAAAAATAATGCCGAATAGTTGTTCTCTAATTTTTTGAATTTTTTGCTATTTTTTTTTGTAATTTGCTCCCCCGGGTCGAGTAGGAGCGTAATTCGGGTCTAAAATTCTTTTATCTCTTTCTCGGCCTATGTCATCCTATCTCATCCCGTTTTGGCTAAACATAACGCCGGAAAGTTGTTTTTTTAATTTTTGGAATTTTTTTTAATTTTTTTTCTGAATTTTCTCCCTCGGGTCGAGTACGAGCGGAATTCGGGTTTAACATTCGTTTATCTCTTTCTTGGCCTATCTCATCCTATCTCATCCCGTTTTGGCTAAAAATAACGCCGGAAAGTTGTTTTTTTAATTTTTTGAATTTTTTTTTAATTTTTTTTCTGAATTTTCTCCCTCGGGTCGAGTACGAGCGGAATTCGGGTTTAACATTCGTTTATCTCTTTCTTGGCCTATCTCATCCTATCTAATCCCGTTTTGGCGAAAACTAACACCGGAAAGTTGTTTTTAATTTTTTGAATTTTTTTGCCGTTTTTTTTCGGAATTTTCTCCCCCGCGTCGGGTACGAGCGGAATTCGGGTCTAAAATTCTTTTATCTCTTTCTCGCGCTATCTCATCCTATCTCATCCCATTTTCGCTAAAAATAATGCTGGAAAATTGTTTTTTTAATTTTTTTTTAATTTTTTTTTCTGAATTTTGTCCCCCGGGTCGAGTATGAGCGGAATTCGGGTTTAACATTCTTTAATCTCTTTCTTGGCCTATCTCATCCTATCTAATCCCTTTTTGGCTAAAACTAACGTCGGGAAGTTGTTTTTAATTTTTTGAATTTTTTTGCTGTTTTTTTTTTTGCAATTTTCTCCCCCGGGTCGAGTATGAGCGGAATTCGGGTCAAAAATAATTTTATCTCTTTCTCGTTCTATCTCATCCTATCTCGTCCTGTTTTTGCTAAAATAACAACCGAAAGTTGTTTTTTAATTTTTTGAATTTTTTTGCTATTTTTTTCGGAATTTTCTCCCCCGGGTCGAGTTCGAACGGAATTGGGGTCTAAAATTTTTTTCACTCTTTCTCGGCCTGTCTAATCCCAATTTGGCTAAAAATAATGCCGAATAGTTGTTCTCTAATTTTTTGAATTTTTTTGCTATTTTTTTTTGTAATTTGCTCCCCCGGGCCGAGTATGAGCGGAATTCGGGTCTAAAATTCTTTTATCTCTTTCTCGGCCTATCTCATCCCGTTTTGGCTAAAAATAACGTCGGAAAGTTGTTTTTTTAATTTTTTGAAATTTTTTTGAATTTTTTTTCTGAATTTCCTCCCCCGGGTCGAGTATGAGCGGAATTCGGGTTTAACATTCGTTTATCTCTTTCTTGGCCTATCTCCTCCTATCTAATCCCGTTTTGGCTAAAACTAACACCGGAAAGTTGATTTTTAATTTTTTGAATTTTTTTGCATTTTTTTTTCGGAATTTTCTCCCCCGCGTCGAGTATGAGCGGAATTGGGGTCTAAAATTCTTTTCTCTCTTTCTCGGCCTGTCTCATCACGATTTGCCTAAAAATAATGCCGAATAGTTGTTCTCTAATTTTTCGAATTTTTTGCTATTTTTTTTTTGTAATTTGCTCCCCGGGTCGAGTATGAGCGGAATTCGGGTCTAAAATTCTTTCATCTCTTTCTCGGCCTATGTCATCCTATCTAATCCCTTTTTGGCTAAAAATAACGCCGGAAAGTTGTTTTTTTAATTTTTGAATTTTTTTTGAATTTTTTTGGAATTGTTTTTTTGAATTTTCTCCCTCGGGTCGAGTATGAGCGGAATTCAGGTTTAACATTCTTTTATCTCTTTCTTGTCCTGTCTCATCCTATCTAATCCCGTTTTGGGGAAAACTAACACCGGTAAGTTGTTTTTTAATTTTTTGAATTTTTTTGCAGTTTTTTTTCGGAATTTTCTCCCCCGCGTCGGGTATGAGCGGAATTCGGGTCTAAAATTCATTTATCTCTTTCTCGGCCTATCTCATCCTATCTCATCCCGTTTTCGCTAAAAATAACGCCGGAAAGTGTTTTTTTAATTTTTTGAATTTTTTTTCTGAATTTTCTCCCCCGGGTCGAGTATGAGCAGAATTCGGGTTTAACATTCTTTAATCTCTTTCTTGGCCTATCTCATCCTATCTAATCCCTTTTCGGGTAGAACAAACGCCGGGAAGTTGTTTTTTAATTTTTGAATTTTTTTGCTGTTTTGTTTTTGCAATTTTCTCCCCCGGGTCAAGTATGAGCGGAATTCGGGGTCAAAAATTATTTTATCTCTTTCTCGGCCTATCTAATCCTATCTCGTCCCGTTTTTGCCAAAAATAACAACCGAAAGTTGTTTTTTAATTTTTTTGAATTTTTTTGCTATTTTTTTTCGGAATTTTCTCCGAGGGTCGAGTATGAGCGGAATTGGGGTCTAAAATTGTTTTCTCTCTTTCTCGGCCTGTCTCATCCCATTTTGGCTAAAAATAATGCCGAATAGTTGTTCTCTAATTTTTTGAATTTTTTTGCTATTTTTTTTTGTAATTTGCTCCCCGGGTCGAGTAGGAGCGTAATTCGGGTCTAAAATTCTTTTATCTCTTTCTCGGCCTATGTCATCTTATCTCATCCCGTTTTGGCTAAAAATAACGCCGGAAAGTTGTTTTTTTAATTTTTTGAATTTTTTTTAAATTTTTTTTCTGAATTTTCTCCCTCGGGGTCGAGTACGAGCGGAATTCGGGTTTAACATTCGTTTATCTCTTTCGTGGCCTATCTCATCCTATCTCATCCCGTTTTGGCTAAAAATAACGCCGGAAAGTTGTTTTTTTAATTTTTTGAATTTTTTTTTAATTTTTTTTCTGAATTTTCTCCCTCGGGTCGAGTACGAGCGGAATTCGGGTTTAACATTCGTTTATCTCTTTCTTGGCCTATCTCATTCTATCTAATCCCGTTTTGGCGAAAACTAACACCGGAAAGTTGTTTTTAATTTTTTGAATTTTTTTGCCGTTTTTTTTTCGGAATTTTCTCCCCCGCGTCGGGTACGAGCGGAATTCGGGTCTAAAATTCTTTTATCTCTTTCTCGGCCTATCTCATCCTATCTCATCCCATTTTCGCTAAAAATAATGCTGGAAAATTGTTTTTTTAATTTTTTGAATTTTTTTTCTGAATTTTGTCCCCCGGGTCGAGTATGAGCGGAATTCGGGTTTAACATTCTTTAATCTCTTTCTTGGCCTATCTCATCCTATCTAATCCCTTTTTGGCTAAAACTAACGCCGGGAAGTTGTTTTTTAATTTTTTGAATTTTTTTGCTGTTTTTTTTTTGCAATTTTCTCCCCCGGGTCGAGTATGAGCGGAATTCGGGTCAAAAATTCTTTTATCTCTTTCTCGGCCTATCTCATCCTATCTCGTCCCGTTTTTGCTAAAAATAACAACCGAAAGTTGTTTTTTAATTTTTTTGAATTTTTTTGCTATTTTTTTTCGGAATTTTCTCCCCCGGGTCGAGTATGAACGGAATTGGGGTCTAAAATTTTTTTCACTCTTTCTCGGCCTGTCTAATCCCAATTTGGCTAAAAATAATGCCGAATAGTTGTTCTCTAATTTTTTGAATTTTTTTGCTATTTTTTTTTGTAATTTGCTCCCCCGGGCCGAGTATGAGCGGAATTCGGGTCTAAAATTCTTTTATCTCTTTCTCGGCCTATCTCATCCTATATCATCCCGTTTTTGCTAAAAATAACGCCGGAAAGTTGTTTTTTAAATTTTTGAAATTTTTTTGAATTTTTATTCTGAATTTTCTCCCCGGGTCGAGTACGAGCGGAATTCGGGTTTAACATTCGTTTATCTCTTTCTTGGCCTATCTCATCCTATCTAATCCCGTTTTGACGAAAACTAACACCGGAAAGTTGTTTTTTAATTTTTTGAATTTTTTTGCAGTTTTTTTTCGGAATTTTCGCCCCCGCGTCGGGTATGAGCGGAATTCGGGTCTAAAATTCTTTTATCTCTTTCTCGGCCTATCTCATCCTATCTCGTCCCGTTTTTGCTAAAAATAACAACCGAAAGTTATTTTTTAATTTTTTTGAATTTTTTTGCTATTTTTTTTCGGAATTTTCTCCTCCGGGTCGAGTATGAACGGAATTGGGGTCTAAAATTGTTTTCTCTTTCTCGGCCTGTCTAATCCCAATTTGGATAAAAATAATGCCGAATAGTTGTTCTCTAATTTTTTGAATTTTTTTGCTATTTTTTTTTGTAATTTGCTCCCCCGGGTCGAGTATGAGCGGAATTCGGGTCTAAAATTCTTTTATCTCTTTCTCGGCCTATCTCATCCCGTTTTGGCTAAAAATAATGCCGAATAGTTGTTCTCTAATTTTTTGAATTTTTTTGCTATTTTTTTTTTGTAATTTGCTCCCCCGGGTCGAGTAGGAGCGGAATTCGGGTCTAAAATTCTTTTGTCTCTTTCTCGGCCTATGTCATCCTATCTAATCCCGTTTTGGCTAAAAATAACGCCGGAAAGTTGTTTTTTAATTTTGAATTTTTTGGAATTTTTTTTTGAATTTTCTCCCTCGGGTCGAGTATGAGCGGAATTCGGGTTTAACATTCGTTTATCTCTTTCTTGTCCTATCTCATCCTACCTAATCCCGTTTTGGCGAAAACTAACACCGGAAAGTTGTTTTTTAATTTTTTGAATTTTTTTGCAGTTCTTTTTCGGAATTTTCTCCCCCGCGTCGGGTATGAGCGGAATTCGGGTCTAAAATTCATTTATCTCTTTCTCGGCCTATCTCATCCTATCTCATCCCGTTTTCGCTAAAAATAACGCCGGAAAGTTGTTTTTTTAATTTTGTGAATTTTTTTTCTGAATTTTCTCCCCCGGGTCGAGTATGAGCAGAATTCGGGTTTAACATTCTTTAATCTCTTTCTTGGCCTATCTCATCCTATCTAATCCCTTTTCGGCTAACACAAACGCCGGGAAGTTGTTTTTTAATTTTTTGAATTTTTTTGCTGTTTTGTTTTTGCAATTTTCTCCCCCGGGTCGAGTATGAGCGAATTCGGGTCAAAAATTCTTTTATCTCTTTCTCGGCCTATCTAATCCTATCTCGTCCCGTTTTTGCTAAAAATAACAACCGAAAGTTGTTTTTTAATTTTTTTGAATTTTTTTGCTATTTTTTTTCGGAATTTTCTCCCAGGGTCGAGTATGAGCGGAATTGGGGTCTAAAATTGTTTTCTCTCTTTCTCGGCCTGTCTCATCCCAATTTGGCTAAAAATAATGCCAAATAGTTGTTCTCTAATTTTTTGAATTTTTTTGCTATTTTTTTTGTAATTTGCTCCCCCGGGTCGAGTATGAGCGGAATTCGGGTCTAAAATTCTTTTATCTCTTTCTCGGCCTATCTCATCCCGTTTTGACTAAAAATAACGCCGGGAAAGTTGTTTTTTTTAATTTTTTGAATTTTTTTGCGTTTTTTTTTCGGAATTTTGTCCCCCGTGTCGAGTATGAGCGGAATTGGGGTCTAAAATTCTTTTCTCTCTTTCTCGGCCTATCTCATCCCCGATTTGGCTAAAAATAATGCCGAATAGTTGTTCTCTAATTTTTCGAATTTTTTTGCTTTTTTTTTTTTTTTTGTAATTTGCTCCCCCGGGTCGAGTATGAGCGGAATTTGGGACTAAAATTCTTTTATCTCTTTCTCGGCCTATCTCATCCTATCTCATCCCGTTTTCGCAAAAAATAACGCCGGAAAGTTGTTTTTTTAATTTTTTTAAATTTTTTTTGATTTTTTTTTCTGAATTTTCTCCCCCGGGTCGAGTATGAGCGGAATTCGGGATTAACATTCTTTTATCTCTTTCTTGGCCTATCTCATCCTATCTAATCCCGTTTTGGCTAAAACTAACGCCGGGAAGTTGTTTTTAATTTTTTGAATTTTTTTGCAGTTTTTTTTTTGCAATTTTCTCCCCCGGGTCGAGTATGAGCGGAATTCGGGTCAAAAATTATTTTATCTCTTTCTCGGCCTATCTCATCCCCGTTCTTGCTAAAAATAACACGGGAAAGTTGTTTTTAAATTTTTTGAATTTTTTTGCATTATCTTTCGGAATTTTCACCCTCGGGTCGAGTATGAGCAGAATTCGGGTCTAAAATTCTTTCATCTCTTTATTAACCTATCTCATCCTATCTAATCCCGTTTTGGCTAAAACTAACGCCGGGAAGTTGTTTTTTAATTTTTTGAATTTTTTTGCTGTTTTTTTTTTTACAATTTTCTCCCCGGGTCGAGTATGAGCGAATTCGGGTCAAAATTATTTTATCTCTTTCTCAGCCTATCTCATCCTATCTCGTCCCGTTTTTGCTAAAAATAACAACCAAAAGTAGTTTTTTAATTTTTTTGAATTTTTTTGCTATTTTTCTTCGGAATTTTCTCCCCCGGGTCGAGTATGAGCGGAATTGGGGTCTAAAATTGTTTTCTCTCTTTCTCGGCCAGTCTAATCCCAATTTGGCAAAAAATAATGCCGAATAGTTTTCTCTAATTTTTTAAATTTTTTTGCTATTTTTTTTTGTAATTTGCTCCCCCGGGTCTAGTTTGAGCGGAATTCGGGTCTAAAATTCTTTTATCTCTTTCTCGGCCTATCTCATCCTATCTCATCCCGTTTTGTCTAAAAATAAAGCCGGAAAGTTGTTTTTTTAATTTTTTGAGTTTTTTTTGAATTTTTTTTTCTGAATTTTCTCCCCCGGGTCGAGTATGAGCAAAATTCGGGTTTAACATTCTTTAATCTCTTTCTTGGCCTATCTCATCCTATCTAATCCCTTTTTTGCAAAAACAAAAACCGGGAAGTTGTTTTTTAATTTTTTGAATTTTTTTGATATTTTTTTTCGGAATTTTCTCCCCCGGGTCAAGTATGAGCGGAATTGGGGTCTAAAATTATTTTCTCTCTTTCTCGGCCTGTCTCATCCCAATTTGGCTAAAAATAATGCCGAATAGTTGTTCTCTAATTTTTTGAATTTTTTTGCTATTTTTTTTTGTAATTTGCTCCCCCGGGTCGAGTATGAGCGGAATTCGGGTCTAAAATTCTTTTATCTCTTTCTCGGCCTATGTCATCCTATCTCATCCCGTTTTGACTGAAAATAACGCCGGAAAGTTGTTTTTTTAATTTTTTGAATTTTTTTGAATTTTTTTTCTGAATTTTCTCCCCCGGGTCGAGTATGAGCGGAATTCGGGTTTAACATTCGTTTATCTCTTTAATGGCCTATCTCATTCTATCTAATCCCGTTTTGGCTAAAACTAACACTGGAAAGTTGTTTTTTAATTTTTTGAATTTTGTTGCACTTTTTTCTCGAAATTTTCTCCCCCGCGTCGAGTATGAGCGGAATTGGGGTCTAAAATTCTTTTCTCTCTTTCTCGGCCTGTCTCATCCCGATTTGGCTAAAAATAATGCCGAACAGTTGTTCTCTAATTTTTTGAATTTTTTTGCTATTTTTTTTTGTAATTTGCTCCCCCGGGTCGAGTATGAGCGGAATTCGGGTCTAAAATTCTTTTATCTCTTTCTCGGCCTATCTCATCCTATCTCATCCCGTTTTGGCTAAAAATAACGCCGGAAAGTTGTTTTTTTAATTTTTTGAATTTTTTTCGAATTTTTTTTCTGAATTTTCTCCCCCGGGTCGAGTATGAGCGGAAATCGGGTTTAACATTCGTTTATCTCTTTCATGGCCTATCTCATCCTATCTAATCCCGTTTTGGCTAAAACTAACACCGGAAAGTTGTTTTTTAATTTTTTGAATTTTTTTGCATTTTTTTTTCGGAATTTTCTCCCCCGCGTCGAGTATGAGCGGAATTGGGGTCTAAAATTCTTTTCTCTCATTCTCGGCATGTCTCATCCCGATTTGGCGAAAAATAATGCCGAATAGTTGTTCTCTAATTTTTCGAATTTTTTTGCTATTTTTTTTTGTAATTTCCTCCCCCGGCTCGAGTATGAGCGGAATTCGGGACTAAAATTCTTTTATCTCTTTCTCGGCCTATCTCATCCTATCTCAACCCGTTTTCGCAAAAAATAACGCCGGAAAGTTGTTTTTTTAATTTTTTGAATTTTTTTTGATTTTTTTTTTCTGAATTTTCTCCCCCGGGTCGAGTATGAGCGGAATTCGGGTTTTACATTCTTTTATCTATTTCTTGGCCTATCTCATCCTATCTAATCCCGTTTTGGCTAAAACTAACGCCGGGAAGTTGTTTTTTAATTTTTTGAATTTTTTTGCTTTTTTTTTTTGCAATTTTCTCCCCCGGGTCGAGTATGAGCGGAATTCGGGTCTAAAATTCTTTTATCTCTTTCTCGGCCTATATCATCCTATCTCATCCCGTTTTGGCTAAAAATAACGCCGGAAAGTTCTTTTTTTAATTTTTTGAATTTTTTTTGAATTTTTTTTTTGAATTTTCTCCCCCGGGTCGAGTATGAGCGGAATTCGGGTTTAACATTCGTTTATCTCCTTCATGGCCTATCTCATCCTATCTAATCCCGTTTTGGCTAAAACTAACGCCGGGAAGTTGTTTTTTAATTTTTTGAATTTTTTTGCTGTTTTTTTTTTGCAATTTTCTCCCCCGGGTCGAGTATGAGCGGAATTCGGGTCAAAAATTATTTTATCTCTTTTTTGGCCTATCTCGTCCTATCTCGTCCCGTTTTGCTAAAAATAACAACCGAAAGTTGTTTTTTAATTTTTTTGAATTTTTTTGCAATTTTTTTTCGGACTTTTCTCCCCCGGGTCGAGTATGAGCGGAATTGGGGTCTAAAATTGTTTGCCCTCTTTCTCGGCCTGTCTCATCCCAATTTCGCTAAAAATAATGCCGAATAGTTGTTCTCTAATTTTTTGAATTTTTTTGCTATTTTTTTTTGTAATTTGCTCCCCCGGGTCGAGTATGAGCGGAATTCGGGTCTAAAATTCTTTTATCTCTTTCTCGGCCTATCTCATCCTATCTCATCCCTTTTTGGCTAAAAATCATGCTAGAAAGTTGTTTTTTTAGTTTTTTGAATTTTTTTTGAATTTTTTTTTCTGAATTTCCCCCCCCCCCCCCCGGGGTCGAGTATTAGCGGAATTCGGGTTTAACATTTGGTTATCTCTTTCTTGGCCTATCTTATCCTATCTAATCCCGTTTTGGCTAAAACTAACACCGGAAAGTTGTTTTTTAATTTTTTGAATTTTTTTGCAGTTTTTTTTCGGAATTTTCTCCCCCGCATCGAGTATGAGCGGAATTGGGGTCTAAAATTCTTTTCTCTCTTTCTCCGCCTGTCTCATCCCGATTTGGCTAAAAATAATGTCGAATAGTTGTTCTCTAATTTTTAGAATTTTTTTGCTATTTTTTTTTTTTGTAATTTGCTCCCCTGGGTCGGGTATGAGCGGAATTCGGGTCTAAAATTCTTTTATCTCTTTCTTAGCTTATCTCATCTTATCTAATCCCGTTTTGGCTAAAACTATCGCCGGGAAGTTGTTTTTTAATTTTTTGAATTTTTTTGCTGTTTTTTTTTTGCAATTTTCTCCCCCGGATCGAGTATGAGCGGAATTCGGGTCAAAAATTATTTTGTCTCTTTCTCGGCCTATCTCATCCTATCTCATCCCGTTCTTGCTAAAAATAACACCGGAAAGTTGTTTTTAAATTTTAGAATTTTTTTGCATTATCTTTCGGAATTTTCACCCCCGTGTCGAGTATGAGCGGAATTCGGGTCTAAAATTCTTTCATCTCTTTCTTGGCCGATCTCATCCTATCTAATCCCGTTTTGGCTAAAACTATCGCCGGGAAGTTGTTTTTTAATTTTTTGAATTTTTTTGGTGTTTTTTTTTTGCAATTTTCTCCCCCGGGTCGAGTATGAGCGGAATTCGGGTCAAAAATTATTTTATCTCTTTCTCGGCCTATCTCATCCTATCTTGTCCCGTTTTTGCTAAAAATAACAACCGAAAGTTGTTTTTTAATTTTTTTGAATTTTTTTGCTATTTTTTTTCGGAATTTTCTCCCCCGGGTCGAGTATGAACGGAATTGGGGTCTAAAATTCTTTTATCTCTTTCTCGTCCTATCTCATCCCGTTTTGGCTAAAAATAACGCCAGAAAGTTGTTTTTTTAATTTTTTTAATTTTTTTAATTTTTTTTGAATTTTTTTTCTGAATTTTCTCCCCCGGGTCGAGTATTAGCGGAATTCGGGTTTAACATTCGTTTATCTCTTTCTTGGCCTATCTCATCCTATCTAATCCCGTTTTGGCTAAAACTAACACCGGAAAGTTGATTTTTAATTTTTTGAATTTTTTTGCATTTTTTTTTCGGAATTTTCTCCCCCGCGTCGAGTATGAGCGGAGTTGGGGTCTAAAATTCTTTTCTCTCTTTCTCGGCCTGTCTCATCATGATTTGCCGAAAAATAATGCCGAATAGTTGTTCTCTAATTTTTCGAATTTTTTTGCTATTTTTTTTTTGTAATTTGCTCCCCCGGGTCGAGTATGAGCGGAATTCGGGTCTAAAATTCTTTTATCTCTTTCTCGGCCAATGTCATCCTATCTAATCCCGTTTTGGCTAAAAATAACGCCGGAAAGTTGTTTTTTTAATTTTTGAATTTTTTTGGAATTTTTTTGGAATTTTTTTTTTGAATTTTCTCCCTCGGGTCGAGTATGAGCGGAATTTGGTTTTAACATTCGTTTATCTCTTTCTTGTCCTATCTCATCCTATCTAATCCCGTTTTGGCGAAAACTAACACCGGAAAGTTGTTTTTTAATTTTTTGAATTTTTTTGCAGTTTTTTTTCGGAATTTTCTCCCCCGCGTCGGGTATAAGCGGAATTCGGGTCTAAAATTCATTTATCTCTTTCTCGGCCTATCTCATCCTATCTCATCCCGTTTTCCCTAAAAATAACGCCGGAAAGTTGTTTTTTTAATTTTTTGAATTTTTTTTCTGAATTTTCTCCCCCGGGTCGAGTATGAGCAGAATTCGGGTTTAACATTCTTTAATCTCTTTCTTGGCCTATCTCAACCTATCTAATCCCTTTTCGGCTAAAACAAACGCAGGGAAGTTGTTTTTTAATTTTTTGAATTTTTTTGCTGTTTTGTTTTTGCAATTTTCTCCCCCGGGTCGAGTATGAGCGGAATTCGGGTCAAAAATTATTTTATCTCTTTCTCGGCCTATCTAATCCTATCTCGTCCCGTTTTTGCTAAAAATAACAACCGAAAGTTGTTTTTTAATTTTTTTGAATTTTTTTGCTATTTTTTTTCGGAATTTTCTCCCCCGGGTCGAGTATGATCGGAATTGGGGTCTAAAATTTTTTTTTCTCTTTCTCGGCCTGTCTAATCCCAATTTGGCTAAAAATAATGCCGAATAGTAGTTCTCTAATTTTTTGAATTTTTTTACTATTTTTTTTTTTATCATTTGCTCTCCCGGGTCGAGTATGAGCGGAATTCGGGTCTAAAATTCTTTTATCTCTTTCTCCGCCTATCTCATCCTATCTCATCCCGTTTTGGCTAAAAATAACGCAGGAAAGTTTTTTTTTTAATTTTTTGAATTTTTTTTGAATTTTTATTCTGAATTTTCTCCCTCAGGTCGAGTACGGGCGGAATTCGGGTTTAACATTCGTTTATCTCATTCTTGGCCTATCTCATCCTATCTAATTCCGTTTTGGCGAAAACTAACACCAGGAAGTTGTTTTTTAATTTTTTGAATTTTTTTGCAGTTTTTTTTCGGAATTTTCTCCCCCGCGTCGGGTATGAGCGGAATTCGGGTCTAAATATCTTTTATCTCTTTCTCGGCCTATCTCATCCTATCTCATCCCGTTTTCGCTAAAAATAACGCCGGAAAGTTGTTTTTTTAATTTTTTGAATTTTTTTTCTGAATTTTCTCCCCCGGGTCGAGTATGAGCAGAATTCGGGTTTAACATTCTTTAATCTCTTTCTTGGCCTATCTCATCCTATCTAATCCCTTTTCGGCTAACACAAACGCCGGGAAGTTGTTTTTTAATTTTTTGAATTTTTTTGCTGTTTTGTTTTTGCAATTTTCTCCCCCGGGTCGAGTATGAGCGGAATTCGGGTCAAAAATTATTTTATCTCTTTCTCGGCCTATCTAATCCTATCTCGTCCCGTTTTTGCTAAAAATAACAACCGAAAGTTGTTTTTTAATTTTTTTGAATTTTTTTGCTATTTTTTTTCGGAATTTTCTCCCAGAGTCGAGTATGAGCGGAATTGGGGTCTAAAATTGTTTTATCTCTTTCTCGGCCTGTCTCATCCCAATTTGGCTAAAAATAATGCCAAATAGTTGTTCTCTAATTTTTTGAATTTTTTTGCTATTTTTTTTTTGTAATTTGCTCCCCCCGGGTCGAGTATGAGCGGAATTCGGGTCTAAAATTCTTTTATCTCTTTCTCGGCCTATCTCATCCCGTTTTGACTAAAAATAACGCCGGAAAGTTGTTTTTTTTAATTTTTTGAATTTTTTTGCATTTTTTTTTCGGAATTTTCTCCCCCGTGTCGAGTATGAGCGGAATTCGGGTCTAAAATTCATTTATCTCTTTCTCGGCCTGTCTCATCCCGTTTTGACTAAAAATAACGCCGGAAAGTTGTTTTTTTAATTTTTTGAATTTTTTTGCATTTTTTTTTTGCAATTTTCTCCCCCGGATCGAGTATGAGCGGAATTCGGGTCAAAAATTATTTTGTCTCTTTCTCGGCCTATCTCATCCTATCTCATCCCGTTCTTGCTAAAAATAACACCGGAAAGTTGTTTTTAAATTTTAGAATTTTTTTGCATTATCTTTCGGAATTTTCACCCCCGGGTCGAGTATGAGCGGAATTCGGGTCAAAAATTTTTTTATCTCTTTCTCGGCCTATCTTATCCTATCTCGTCCCGTTTTTGCTAAAAATAACAACCGAAAGTTGTTTTTTAATTTTTTTGAATTTTTTTTGCGATTTTTTTCGGAATTTTCTCCCCCGGGTCGAGTATGAACGGAATTGGGGTCTAAAATTAATTTCTCTCTTTCTCGGCCTGTCTAATCCCAATTTGGATAAAAATAATGCCAAATAGTTGCTCTCTAATTTTTCGAATTTTTTTGCTATTTTTTTTTTGTAATTTCCTCCCCCGGCTCGAGTATGAGCGGAATTCGGGACTAAAATTCTTTTATCTCTTTCTCGGCCTATCTCACTCTATCTCATCTCGTTTTCGCAAAAAATAACGCAGGAAAGTTGTTTTTTTAATTTTTTGAATTTTTTTTTATTTTTTTTTTCTGAATTTTCTCCCCCGGGTCGAGTATGAGCGGAATTCGGGTTTAACATTCTTTTATCTATTTCTTGGCCTATCTCATCCTATCTAATCCCGTTTTGGCTAAAACTAACGCCGGGAAGTTGTTTTTTAATTTTTTGAATTTTTTTGCTTTTTTTTTTTTTTGCAATTTTCTCCCCCGGGTCGAGTATGAGCGGAATTCGGGTCTAAAATTCTTTTATCTCTTTCTCGGCCTATCTCATCCTATCTCATCCCGTTTTGGCTAAAAATAACGCCGGAAAGTTGTTTTTTTAATTTTTTGAATTTTTTTTCTGAATTTTCTCCCCCAGGTCGAGTATGAGCGGAATTCGGGTTTAACATTCGTTTATCTCTTTCATGGCCTATCTCATCCTACCTAATCCCGTTTTGGCGAAAAGTAACACCGGGAAGTTGTTTTTTAATTTTTTGAATTTTTTTGCAATTTTTTTTCGTAATTTTCTCCCCCGGGACGAGTATGAGCGGAATTGGGGTCTAAAATTGTTTTCTCTCTTTCTCGGCCTGTCTCATCCCAATTTGGCTAAAAATAATGCCAAATAGTGGTTCTCTAATTTTTTGAATTTTTTTGCTATTTTTTTTTGTAATTTGCTCCCCCGGGTCGAGTATGAGCGGAATTCGGGTCTAAAATTCTTTTATCTCTTTGTCGTCCTATCTCATCCCGTTTTGGCTAAAAATAACGCCAGAAAGTTGTTTTTTTAATTTTTTTTGAATTTTTTTTCTGAATTTTCTCCCCCGGGTCGAGTATGAGCGGAATTCGGGTTTAACATTCGTTTATCCCTTTCTTGGCCTATCTCATCCTATCTAATCCCGTTTTGGCTAAAACTAACACCGGAAAGTTGATTTTTAATTTTTTGAATTTTTTTGCATTTTTTTTTCGGAATTTTCTCCCCCGCGTCGAGTATGAGCGGAATTGGGGTCTAAAATTCTTTTCTCTCTTTCTCGGCCTGTCTCATCATGATTTGCCTAAAAATAATGCCGAATAGTTGTTCTCTAATTTTTCGAATTTTTTTGCTATTTTTTTTTTGTAATTTGCTCCCCCGGATCGAGTATGAGCGGAATTCGGGTCTAAAATTCTTTTATCTCTTTCTAGGCCTATGTCATCCTATCTAATCCCGTTTTGGCTAAAAATAACGCCGGAAAGTTGTTTTTTTAATTTTTGAATTTTTTTGGAATTTTTTTGGAATTTTTTTTTTTGAATTTTCTCCCTCGGGTCGAGTATGAGCGGAATTTGGTTTTAACATTCGTTTATCTCTTTCTTGTCCTATCTCATCCTATCTAATCCCGTTTTGGCGAAAACTAACACCGGAAAGTTGTTTTTTAATTTTTTGAATTTTTTTGCAGTTTTTTTTTCGGAATTTTCTCCCCCGCGTCGGGTATAAGCGGAATTCGGGTATGAAATTCATTTATCTCTTTCTCGGCCTATCTCATCCTATCTCATCCCGTTTTCCCTAAAAATAACGCCGGAAAGTTGTTTTTTTAATTTTTTGAATTTTTTTTCTGAATTTTCTCCCCCGGGTCGAGTATGAGCAGAATTCGGGTTTAACATTCTTAATCTCTTTCTTGGCCTATCTCAACCTATCTAATCCCTTTTCGGCTAAAACAAACGCCGGGAAGTTGTTTTTTAATTTTTTGAATTTTTTTGCTGTTTTGTTTTTGCAATTTTCTCCCCCGGGTCGAGTATGAGCGGAATTCGGGTCAAAAATTATTTTATCTCTTTCTCGGCCTATCTAATCCTATCTCGTCCCGTTTTTGCTAAAAATAACAACCGAAAGTTGTTTTTTAATTTTTTTGAATTTTTTTGCTATTTTTTTTCGGAATTTTCTCCCAGAGTCGAGTATGAGCGGAATTGGGGTCTAAAATTGTTTTATCTCTTTCTCGGCCTGTCTCATCCCAATTTGGCTAAAAATAATGCCAAATAGTTGTTCTCTAATTTTTTGAATTTTTTTGCTATTTTTTTTTTGTAATTTGCTCCCCCGGGTCGAGTATGAGCGGAATTCGGGTCTAAAATTCTTTTATCTCTTTCTCGGCCTATCTCATCCCGTTTTGACTAAAAATAACGCCGGAAAGTTGTTTTTTTTAATTTTTTGAATTTTTTTGCATTTTTTTTTCGGAATTTTCTCCCCCGTGTCGAGTATGAGCGGAATTCGGGTCTAAAATTCATTTATCTCTTTCTCGGCCTGTCTCATCCCGTTTTGACTAAAAATAACGCCGGAAAGTTGTTTTTTTAATTTTTTGAATTTTTTTGCATTTTTTTTTTTGCAATTTTCTCCCCCGGATCGAGTATGAGCGGAATTCGGGTCAAAAATTATTTTGTCTCTTTCTCGGCCTATCTCATCCTATCTCATCCCGTTCTTGCTAAAAATAACACCGGAAAGTTGTTTTTAAATTTTAGAATTTTTTTGCATTATCTTTCGGAATTTTCACCCCCGGGTCGAGTATGAGCGGAATTCGGGTCAAAAATTTTTTTATCTCTTTCTCGGCCTATCTTATCCTATCTCGTCCCGTTTTTGCTAAAAATAACAACCGAAAGTTGTTTTTTAATTTTTTTGAATTTTTTTGCGATTTTTTTCGGAATTTTCTCCCCCGGGTCGAGTATGAACGGAATTGGGGTCTAAAATTAATTTCTCTCTTTCTCGGCCTGTCTAATCCCAATTTGGATAAAAATAATGCCAAATAGTTGCTCTCTAATTTTTCGAATTTTTTTGCTATTTTTTTTTTGTAATTTCCTCCCCCGGCTCGAGTATGAGCGGAATTCGGGACTAAAATTCTTTTATCTCTTTCTCGGCCTATCTCACTCTATCTCATCTCGTTTTCGCAAAAAATAACGCAGGAAAGTTGTTTTTTTAATTTTTTGAATTTTTTTTTATTTTTTTTTTCTGAATTTTCTCCCCCGGGTCGAGTATGAGCGGAATTCGGGTTTAACATTCTTTTATCTATTTCTTGGCCTATCTCATCCTATCTAATCCCGTTTTGGCTAAAACTAACGCCGGGAAGTTGTTTTTTAATTTTTTGAATTTTTTTGCTTTTTTTTTTTTTTGCAATTTTCTCCCCCGGGTCGAGTATGAGCGGAATTCGGGTCTAAAATTCTTTTATCTCTTTCTCGGCCTATCTCATCCTATCTCATCCCGTTTTGGCTAAAAATAACGCCGGAAAGTTGTTTTTTTAATTTTTTGAATTTTTTTTCTGAATTTTCTCCCCCAGGTCGAGTATGAGCGGAATTCGGGTTTAACATTCGTTTATCTCTTTCATGGCCTATCTCATCCTACCTAATCCCGTTTTGGCGAAAAGTAACACCGGGAAGTTGTTTTTTAATTTTTTGAATTTTTTTGCAATTTTTTTTCGTAATTTTCTCCCCCGGGACGAGTATGAGCGGAATTGGGGTCTAAAATTGTTTTCTCTCTTTCTCGGCCTGTCTCATCCCAATTTGGCTAAAAATAATGCCAAATAGTGGTTCTCTAATTTTTTGAATTTTTTTGCTATTTTTTTTTGTAATTTGCTCCCCCGGGTCGAGTATGAGCGGAATTCGGGTCTAAAATTCTTTTATCTCTTTGTCGTCCTATCTCATCCCGTTTTGGCTAAAAATAACGCCAGAAAGTTGTTTTTTTAATTTTTTTTGAATTTTTTTTCTGAATTTTCTCCCCCGGGTCGAGTATGAGCGGAATTCGGGTTTAACATTCGTTTATCCCTTTCTTGGCCTATCTCATCCTATCTAATCCCGTTTTGGCTAAAACTAACACCGGAAAGTTGATTTTTAATTTTTTGAATTTTTTTGCATTTTTTTTTCGGAATTTTCTCCCCCGCGTCGAGTATGAGCGGAATTGGGGTCTAAAATTCTTTTCTCTCTTTCTCGGCCTGTCTCATCATGATTTGCCTAAAAATAATGCCGAATAGTTGTTCTCTAATTTTTCGAATTTTTTTGCTATTTTTTTTTTGTAATTTGCTCCCCCGGATCGAGTATGAGCGGAATTCGGGTCTAAAATTCTTTTATCTCTTTCTAGGCCTATGTCATCCTATCTAATCCCGTTTTGGCTAAAAATAACGCCGGAAAGTTGTTTTTTTAATTTTGAATTTTTTTGGAATTTTTTTGGAATTTTTTTTTTTGAATTTTCTCCCTCGGGTCGAGTATGAGCGGAATTTGGTTTTAACATTCGTTTATCTCTTTCTTGTCCTATCTCATCCTATCTAATCCCGTTTTGGCGAAAACTAACACCGGAAAGTTGTTTTTTAATTTTTTGAATTTTTTTGCAGTTTTTTTTTCGGAATTTTCTCCCCCGCGTCGGGTATAAGCGGAATTCGGGTATGAAATTCATTTATCTCTTTCTCGGCCTATCTCATCCTATCTCATCCCGTTTTCCCTAAAAATAACGCCGGAAAGTTGTTTTTTTAATTTTTTGAATTTTTTTTCTGAATTTTCTCCCCCGGGTCGAGTATGAGCAGAATTCGGGTTTAACATTCTTAATCTCTTTCTTGGCCTATCTCAACCTATCTAATCCCTTTTCGGCTAAAACAAACGCCGGGAAGTTGTTTTTTAATTTTTTGAATTTTTTTGCTGTTTTGTTTTTGCAATTTTCTCCCCCGGGTCGAGTATGAGCGGAATTCGGGTCAAAAATTATTTTATCTCTTTCTCGGCCTATCTAATCCTATCTCGTCCCGTTTTTGCTAAAAATAACAACCGAAAGTTGTTTTTTAATTTTTTTGAATTTTTTTGCTATTTTTTTTCGGAATTTTCTCCCAGAGTCGAGTATGAGCGGAATTGGGGTCTAAAATTGTTTTATCTCTTTCTCGGCCTGTCTCATCCCAATTTGGCTAAAAATAATGCCAAATAGTTGTTCTCTAATTTTTTGAATTTTTTTGCTATTTTTTTTTTGTAATTTGCTCCCCCGGGTCGAGTATGAGCGGAATTCGGGTCTAAAATTCTTTTATCTCTTTCTCGGCCTATCTCATCCCGTTTTGACTAAAAATAACGCCGGAAAGTTGTTTTTTTTAATTTTTTGAATTTTTTTGCATTTTTTTTTCGGAATTTTCTCCCCCGTGTCGAGTATGAGCGGAATTCGGGTCTAAAATTCATTTATCTCTTTCTCGGCCTGTCTCATCCCGTTTTGACTAAAAATAACGCCGGAAAGTTGTTTTTTTAATTTTTTGAATTTTTTTGCATTTTTTTTTTGCAATTTTCTCCCCCGGATCGAGTATGAGCGGAATTCGGGTCAAAAATTATTTTGTCTCTTTCTCGGCCTATCTCATCCTATCTCATCCCGTTCTTGCTAAAAATAACACCGGAAAGTTGTTTTTAAATTTTAGAATTTTTTTGCATTATCTTTCGGAATTTTCACCCCCGGGTCGAGTATGAGCGGAATTCGGGTCAAAAATTTTTTTATCTCTTTCTCGGCCTATCTTATCCTATCTCGTCCCGTTTTTGCTAAAAATAACAACCGAAAGTTGTTTTTTAATTTTTTTGAATTTTTTTGCGATTTTTTTCGGAATTTTCTCCCCCGGGTCGAGTATGAACGGAATTGGGGTCTAAAATTAATTTCTCTCTTTCTCGGCCTGTCTAATCCCAATTTGGATAAAAATAATGCCAAATAGTTGCTCTCTAATTTTTCGAATTTTTTTGCTATTTTTTTTTTGTAATTTCCTCCCCCGGCTCGAGTATGAGCGGAATTCGGGACTAAAATTCTTTTATCTCTTTCTCGGCCTATCTCACTCTATCTCATCTCGTTTTCGCAAAAAATAACGCAGGAAAGTTGTTTTTTTAATTTTTTGAATTTTTTTTTATTTTTTTTTTCTGAATTTTCTCCCCCGGGTCGAGTATGAGCGGAATTCGGGTTTAACATTCTTTTATCTATTTCTTGGCCTATCTCATCCTATCTAATCCCGTTTTGGCTAAAACTAACGCCGGGAAGTTGTTTTTTAATTTTTTGAATTTTTTTGCTTTTTTTTTTTTTGCAATTTTCTCCCCCGGGTCGAGTATGAGCGGAATTCGGGTCTAAAATTCTTTTATCTCTTTCTCGGCCTATCTCATCCTATCTCATCCCGTTTTGGCTAAAAATAACGCCGGAAAGTTGTTTTTTTAATTTTTTGAATTTTTTTTCTGAATTTTCTCCCCCAGGTCGAGTATGAGCGGAATTCGGGTTTAACATTCGTTTATCTCTTTCATGGCCTATCTCATCCTACCTAATCCCGTTTTGGCGAAAAGTAACACCGGGAAGTTGTTTTTTAATTTTTTGAATTTTTTTGCAATTTTTTTTCGTAATTTTCTCCCCCGGGACGAGTATGAGCGGAATTGGGGTCTAAAATTGTTTTCTCTCTTTCTCGGCCTGTCTCATCCCAATTTGGCTAAAAATAATGCCAAATAGTGGTTCTCTAATTTTTTGAATTTTTTTGCTATTTTTTTTTGTAATTTGCTCCCCCGGGTCGAGTATGAGCGGAATTCGGGTCTAAAATTCTTTTATCTCTTTGTCGTCCTATCTCATCCCGTTTTGGCTAAAAATAACGCCAGAAAGTTGTTTTTTTAATTTTTTTTGAATTTTTTTTCTGAATTTTCTCCCCCGGGTCGAGTATGAGCGGAATTCGGGTTTAACATTCGTTTATCCCTTTCTTGGCCTATCTCATCCTATCTAATCCCGTTTTGGCTAAAACTAACACCGGAAAGTTGATTTTTAATTTTTTGAATTTTTTTGCATTTTTTTTTCGGAATTTTCTCCCCCGCGTCGAGTATGAGCGGAATTGGGGTCTAAAATTCTTTTCTCTCTTTCTCGGCCTGTCTCATCATGATTTGCCTAAAAATAATGCCGAATAGTTGTTCTCTAATTTTTCGAATTTTTTTGCTATTTTTTTTTTGTAATTTGCTCCCCCGGATCGAGTATGAGCGGAATTCGGGTCTAAAATTCTTTTATCTCTTTCTAGGCCTATGTCATCCTATCTAATCCCGTTTTGGCTAAAAATAACGCCGGAAAGTTGTTTTTTTAATTTTTGAATTTTTTTGGAATTTTTTTGGAATTTTTTTTTTTGAATTTTCTCCCTCGGGTCGAGTATGAGCGGAATTTGGTTTTAACATTCGTTTATCTCTTTCTTGTCCTATCTCATCCTATCTAATCCCGTTTTGGCGAAAACTAACACCGGAAAGTTGTTTTTTAATTTTTTGAATTTTTTTGCAGTTTTTTTTTCGGAATTTTCTCCCCCGCGTCGGGTATAAGCGGAATTCGGGTATGAAATTCATTTATCTCTTTCTCGGCCTATCTCATCCTATCTCATCCCGTTTTCCCTAAAAATAACGCCGGAAAGTTGTTTTTTTAATTTTTTGAATTTTTTTTCTGAATTTTCTCCCCCGGGTCGAGTATGAGCAGAATTCGGGTTTAACATTCTTAATCTCTTTCTTGGCCTATCTCAACCTATCTAATCCCTTTTCGGCTAAAACAAACGCCGGGAAGTTGTTTTTTAATTTTTTGAATTTTTTTGCTGTTTTGTTTTTGCAATTTTCTCCCCCGGGTCGAGTATGAGCGGAATTCGGGTCAAAAATTATTTTATCTCTTTCTCGGCCTATCTAATCCTATCTCGTCCCGTTTTTGCTAAAAATAACAACCGAAAGTTGTTTTTTAATTTTTTTGAATTTTTTTGCTATTTTTTTTCGGAATTTTCTCCCAGAGTCGAGTATGAGCGGAATTGGGGTCTAAAATTGTTTTATCTCTTTCTCGGCCTGTCTCATCCCAATTTGGCTAAAAATAATGCCAAATAGTTGTTCTCTAATTTTTTGAATTTTTTTGCTATTTTTTTTTTGTAATTTGCTCCCCCGGGTCGAGTATGAGCGGAATTCGGGTCTAAAATTCTTTTATCTCTTTCTCGGCCTATCTCATCCCGTTTTGACTAAAAATAACGCCGGAAAGTTGTTTTTTTTAATTTTTTGAATTTTTTTGCATTTTTTTTTCGGAATTTTCTCCCCCGTGTCGAGTATGAGCGGAATTCGGGTCTAAAATTCATTTATCTCTTTCTCGGCCTGTCTCATCCCGTTTTGACTAAAAATAACGCCGGAAAGTTGTTTTTTTAATTTTTTGAATTTTTTTGCATTTTTTTTTTGCAATTTTCTCCCCCGGATCGAGTATGAGCGGAATTCGGGTCAAAAATTATTTTGTCTCTTTCTCGGCCTATCTCATCCTATCTCATCCCGTTCTTGCTAAAAATAACACCGGAAAGTTGTTTTTAAATTTTAGAATTTTTTTGCATTATCTTTCGGAATTTTCACCCCCGGGTCGAGTATGAGCGGAATTCGGGTCAAAAATTTTTTTATCTCTTTCCCGGCCTATCTTATCCTATCTCGTCCCGTTTTTGCTAAAAATAACAACCGAAAGTTGTTTTTTAATTTTTTTGAATTTTTTTGCGATTTTTTTCGGAATTTTCTCCCCCGGGTCGAGTATGAACGGAATTGGGGTCTAAAATTAATTTCTCTCTTTCTCGGCCTGTCTAATCCCAATTTGGATAAAAATAATGCCAAATAGTTGCTCTCTAATTTTTCGAATTTTTTTGCTATTTTTTTTTTGTAATTTCCTCCCCCGGCTCGAGTATGAGCGGAATTCGGGACTAAAATTCTTTTATCTCTTTCTCGGCCTATCTCACTCTATCTCATCTCGTTTTCGCAAAAAATAACGCAGGAAAGTTGTTTTTTTAATTTTTTGAATTTTTTTTTATTTTTTTTTTCTGAATTTTCTCCCCCGGGTCGAGTATGAGCGGAATTCGGGTTTAACATTCTTTTATCTATTTCTTGGCCTATCTCATCCTATCTAATCCCGTTTTGGCTAAAACTAACGCCGGGAAGTTGTTTTTTAATTTTTTGAATTTTTTTGCTTTTTTTTTTTTTTGCAATTTTCTCCCCCGGGTCGAGTATGAGCGGAATTCGGGTCTAAAATTCTTTTATCTCTTTCTCGGCCTATCTCATCCTATCTCATCCCGTTTTGGCTAAAAATAACGCCGGAAAGTTGTTTTTTTAATTTTTTGAATTTTTTTTCTGAATTTTCTCCCCCAGGTCGAGTATGAGCGGAATTCGGGTTTAACATTCGTTTATCTCTTTCATGGCCTATCTCATCCTACCTAATCCCGTTTTGGCGAAAAGTAACACCGGGAAGTTGTTTTTTAATTTTTTGAATTTTTTTGCAATTTTTTTTCGTAATTTTCTCCCCCGGGACGAGTATGAGCGGAATTGGGGTCTAAAATTGTTTTCTCTCTTTCTCGGCCTGTCTCATCCCAATTTGGCTAAAAATAATGCCAAATAGTGGTTCTCTAATTTTTTGAATTTTTTTGCTATTTTTTTTTGTAATTTGCTCCCCCGGGTCGAGTATGAGCGGAATTCGGGTCTAAAATTCTTTTATCTCTTTGTCGTCCTATCTCATCCCGTTTTGGCTAAAAATAACGCCAGAAAGTTGTTTTTTTAATTTTTTTTGAATTTTTTTTCTGAATTTTCTCCCCCGGGTCGAGTATGAGCGGAATTCGGGTTTAACATTCGTTTATCCCTTTCTTGGCCTATCTCATCCTATCTAATCCCGTTTTGGCTAAAACTAACACCGGAAAGTTGATTTTTAATTTTTTGAATTTTTTTGCATTTTTTTTTCGGAATTTTCTCCCCCGCGTCGAGTATGAGCGGAATTGGGGTCTAAAATTCTTTTCTCTCTTTCTCGGCCTGTCTCATCATGATTTGCCTAAAAATAATGCCGAATAGTTGTTCTCTAATTTTTCGAATTTTTTTGCTATTTTTTTTTTGTAATTTGCTCCCCCGGATCGAGTATGAGCGGAATTCGGGTCTAAAATTCTTTTATCTCTTTCTAGGCCTATGTCATCCTATCTAATCCCGTTTTGGCTAAAAATAACGCCGGAAAGTTGTTTTTTTAATTTTTGAATTTTTTTGGAATTTTTTTGGAATTTTTTTTTTTGAATTTTCTCCCTCGGGTCGAGTATGAGCGGAATTTGGTTTTAACATTCGTTTATCTCTTTCTTGTCCTATCTCATCCTATCTAATCCCGTTTTGGCGAAAACTAACACCGGAAAGTTGTTTTTTAATTTTTTGAATTTTTTTGCAGTTTTTTTTTCGGAATTTTCTCCCCCGCGTCGGGTATAAGCGGAATTCGGGTATGAAATTCATTTATCTCTTTCTCGGCCTATCTCATCCTATCTCATCCCGTTTTCCCTAAAAATAACGCCGGAAAGTTGTTTTTTTAATTTTTTGAATTTTTTTTCTGAATTTTCTCCCCCGGGTCGAGTATGAGCAGAATTCGGGTTTAACATTCTTAATCTCTTTCTTGGCCTATCTCAACCTATCTAATCCCTTTTCGGCTAAAACAAACGCCGGGAAGTTGTTTTTTAATTTTTTGAATTTTTTTGCTGTTTTGTTTTTGCAATTTTCTCCCCCGGGTCGAGTATGAGCGGAATTCGGGTCAAAAATTATTTTATCTCTTTCTCGGCCTATCTAATCCTATCTCGTCCCGTTTTTGCTAAAAATAACAACCGAAAGTTGTTTTTTAATTTTTTTGAATTTTTTTGCTATTTTTTTTCGGAATTTTCTCCCAGAGTCGAGTATGAGCGGAATTGGGGTCTAAAATTCTTTTCTCTCTTTCTCGGCCTGTCTCATCATGATTTGCCTAAAAATAATGCCGAATAGTTGTTCTCTAATTTTTCGAATTTTTTTGCTATTTTTTTTTTGTAATTTGCTCCCCCGGATCGAGTATGAGCGGAATTCGGGTCTAAAATTCTTTTATCTCTTTCTAGGCCTATGTCATCCTATCTAATCCCGTTTTGGCTAAAAATAACGCCGGAAAGTTGTTTTTTTAATTTTTGAATTTTTTTGGAATTTTTTTGGAATTTTTTTTTTTGAATTTTCTCCCTCGGGTCGAGTATGAGCGGAATTTGGTTTTAACATTCGTTTATCTCTTTCTTGTCCTATCTCATCCTATCTAATCCCGTTTTGGCGAAAACTAACACCGGAAAGTTGTTTTTTAATTTTTTGAATTTTTTTGCAGTTTTTTTTTCGGAATTTTCTCCCCCGCGTCGGGTATAAGCGGAATTCGGGTATGAAATTCATTTATCTCTTTCTCGGCCTATCTCATCCTATCTCATCCCGTTTTCCCTAAAAATAACGCCGGAAAGTTGTTTTTTTAATTTTTTGAATTTTTTTTCTGAATTTTCTCCCCCGGGTCGAGTATGAGCAGAATTCGGGTTTAACATTCTTAATCTCTTTCTTGGCCTATCTCAACCTATCTAATCCCTTTTCGGCTAAAACAAACGCCGGGAAGTTGTTTTTTAATTTTTTGAATTTTTTTGCTGTTTTGTTTTTGCAATTTTCTCCCCCGGGTCGAGTATGAGCGGAATTCGGGTCAAAAATTATTTTATCTCTTTCTCGGCCTATGTAATCCTATCTCGTCCCGTTTTTGCTAAAAATAACAACCGAAAGTTGTTTTTTAATTTTTTTGAATTTTTTTGCTATTTTTTTTCGGAATTTTCTCCCCCGGGTCGAGTATGAACGGAATTGGGGTCTAAAATTTTTTTCTCTCTTTCTCGGCCTGTCTAATCCCAATTTGGCTAAAAATAATGCCGAATAGTTGTTCTCTAATTTTTTGAATTTTTTTGCTATTTTTTTTTTTTATAATTTGCTCTCCCGGGTCGAGTATGAGCGGAATTCGGGTCTAAAATTCTTTTATCTCTTTCTCGGCCTATCTCATCCCGTTTTGACTAAAAATAACGCATGAAAGTTGTTTTTTTAATTTTTTGAATTTTTTTGCATTTTTTTTTCGGAATTTTCTCCCCCGTGTCGAGTATGAGCGGAATTCGGGTCTAAAATTCATTTATCTCTTTCTCGGCCTGTCTAATCCCGTTTTGACTAAAAATAACGCCGGAAAGTTGTTTTTTTAATTTTTTGAATTTTTTTGCATTTTTTTTTTGCAATTTTCTCCCCCGGATCGAGTATGAGCGGAATTCGGGTCAAAAATTATTTTGTCTCTTTCTCGGCCTATCTCATCCTATCTCATCCCGTTCTTGCTAAAAATAACACCGGAAAGTTGTTTTTAAATTTTAGAATTTTTTTGCATTATCTTTCGGAATTTTCACCCCCGGGTCGAGTATGAGCGGAATTCGGGTCTAAAATTCTTTCCTCTCTTTCTTGGCCGATCTCATCCTATCTAATCCCGTTTTGGCTAAAACTATCGCCGGGAAGTTGTTTTTTAATTTTTTGAATTTTTTTGGTGTTTTTTTTTTGCAATTTTCTCCCCCGGGTCGAGTATGAGTGGAATTCGGGTGAAAAATTATTTTATCTCTTTCTCGGCCTATCTCATCCTATCTTGTCCCATTTTTGCTAAAAATAACAACCGAAAGTTGTTTTTTAATTTTTATGAATTTTTTTGCTATTTTTTTCGGAATTTTCTCCCCCGGGTCGAGTATGAGAGGAATTGGGGTCTAAAATTATTTTCTCTCTTTCTCGGCCTGTCTAATCCCAATTTGGATAAAAATAATGCCAAATAGTTGCTCTCTAATTTTTCGAATTTTTTTGCTATTTTTTTTTTGTAATTTCCTCCCCCGGCATGAGTATGAGCGGAATTCGGGATTAAATTCTTTTATCTCTTTCTCGGCCTATCTCACCCTATCTCATCTCGTTTTCGCAAAAAATAACGCCGGAAAGTTGTTTTTTTAATTTTTTGAATTTTTTTTTATTTTTTTTTTCTGAATTTTCTCCCCCGGGTCGAGTATGAACGGAATTCGGGTTTAACATTCTTTTATCTATTTCTTGGCCTATCTCATCCTATCTAATCCCGTTTTGGCTAAAACTAACGCCGGGAAGTTGTTATTTAATTTTTTGAATTTTTTTGCTTTTTTTTTTTTTTTGCAATTTTCTCCCCCGGGTCGAGTATGAGCGGAATTCGGGTCTAAAATTCTTTTATCTCTTTCTCGGCCTATCTCATCCTATCTCATCCCGTTTTGGCTAAAAATAACGCCGGAAAGTTGTTTTTTTAATTTTTTGAATTTTTTTTGAATTTTTTTTCTGAATTTTCTCCCCCGGGTCGAGTATGAGCGGAATTCGGGATTAACATTCGTTTATCTCTTTCATGGCCTATCTCATCCTACCTAATCCCGTTTTGACGAAAACTAACACCAGGAAGTTGTTTTTTAATTTTTTGAATTTTTTTGCAGTTTTTTTTCGGAATTTTCTCCCCCGCGTCGGGTATGAGCGGAATTCGGGTCTAAATAGCTTTTATCTCTTTTTCGGCCTATCTCATCCTATCTCATCCCGTTTTCGCTAAAAATAACGCCGGAAAGTTGTTTTTTTAATTTTTTGAATTTTTTTTCTGAATTTTCTCCCTCGAGTCGAGTATGAGCAGAATTCGGGTTTAACATTCTTTAATTTCTTTCTTGGCCTATCTCAACCTATCTAATCCCTTTTCGGCTAACACAAACGCCGGGAAGTTGTTTTTTAATTTTTTGAATTTTTTTGCTGTTTTGTTTTTGCAATTTTCTCCCCTGGGTCGAGTATGAGCGGAATTCGGGTCAAAAATTATTTTATCTCTTTCTCGGCCTATCTAATCCTATCTCGACCCGTTTTTGCTAAAAATAACAACCGAAAGTTGTTTTTCAATTTTTTTGAATTTTTTTGCTATTTTTTTTCGGAATTTTCTCCCAGGGTCGAGTATGAGCGGAATTGGGGTCTAAAATTGTTTTCTCTCTTTCTCGGCCTGTCTCATCCCAATTTGGCTAAAAATAATGCCAAATAGTTGTTCTCTAATTTTTTGAATTTTTTTGCTATTTTTTTTTTGTAATTTGCTCCCCCGGGTCGAGTATGAGCGGAATTCGGGTCTAAAATTCTTTTATCTCTTTCTCGGCCTATCTCATCCCGTTTTGACTAAAAATAACGCGTGAAAGTTGTTTTTTTAATTTTTTGAATTTTTTTGCATTTTTTTTTCGGAATTTTCTCCCCCGTGTCGAGTATGAGCGGAATTCGGGTCTAAAATTCATTTATCTCTTTCTCGGCCTGTCTAATCCCGTTTTGACTAAAAATAACGCCGGAAAGTTGTTTTTTTAATTTTTTGAATTTTTTTGCATTTTTTTTTTTGCAATTTTCTCCCCCCGGATCGAGTATGAGCGGAATTCGGGTCAAAAATTATTTTGTCTCTTTCTCGGCCTATCTCATCCTATCTCATCCCGTTCTTGCTAAAAATAACACCGGAAAGTTGTTTTTAAATTTTAGAATTTTTTTGCATTATCTTTCGGAATTTTCACCCCCGGGTCGAGTATGAGCGGAATTCGGGTCTAAAATTCTTTCCTCTCTTTCTTGGCCGATCTCATCCTATCTAATCCCGTTTTGGCTAAAACTATCGCCGGGAAGTTGTTTTTTAATTTTTTGAATTTTTTTGGTGTTTTTTTTTTGCAATTTTCTCCCCCGGGTCGAGTATGAGTGGAATTCGGGTGAAAAATTATTTTATCTCTTTCTCGGCCTATCTCATCCTATCTTGTCCCATTTTTGCTAAAAATAACAACCGAAAGTTGTTTTTTAATTTTTATGAATTTTTTTGCTATTTTTTTCGGAATTTTCTCCCCCGGGTCGAGTATGAGAGGAATTGGGGTCTAAAATTATTTTCTCTCTTTCTCGGCCTGTCTAATCCCAATTTGGATAAAAATAATGCCAAATAGTTGCTCTCTAATTTTTCGAATTTTTTTGCTATTTTTTTTTTGTAATTTCCTCCCCCGGCATGAGTATGAGCGGAATTCGGGATTAAATTCTTTTATCTCTTTCTCGGCCTATCTCACCCTATCTCATCTCGTTTTCGCAAAAATAACGCCGGAAAGTTGTTTTTTTAATTTTTTGAATTTTTTTTTATTTTTTTTTTCTGAATTTTCTCCCCCGGGTCGAGTATGAGCGGAATTCGGGTTTAACATTCTTTTATCTATTTCTTGGCCTATCTCATCCTATCTAATCCCGTTTTGGCTAAAACTAACGCCGGGAAGTTGTTTTTTAATTTTTTGAATTTTTTTGGTGTTTTTTTTTTGCAATTTTCTCCCCCGGGTCGAGTATGAGTGGAATTCGGGTGAAAAATTATTTTATCTCTTTCTCGGCCTATCTCATCCTATCTTGTCCCATTTTTGCTAAAAATAACAACCGAAAGTTGTTTTTTAATTTTTATGAATTTTTTTGCTATTTTTTTCGGAATTTTCTCCCCCGGGTCGAGTATGAGAGGAATTGGGGTCTAAAATTATTTTCTCTCTTTCTCGGCCTGTCTAATCCCAATTTGGATAAAAATAATGCCAAATAGTTGCTCTCTAATTTTTCGAATTTTTTTGCTATTTTTTTTTGTAATTTCCTCCCCCGGCATGAGTATGAGTGGAATTCGGGATTAAATTCTTTTATCTCTTTCTCGGCCCTATCTCACCCTATCTCATCTCGTTTTCCGCAAAAAATAACGCCGGAAAGTTGTTTTTTTAGTTTTTTGAATTTTTTTTTATTTTTTTTTTCTGAATTTTCTCCCCCCGGGTCGAGTATGAGCGGAATTCGGGTTTAACATTCTTTTATCTATTTCTTGGCCTATCTCATCCTATCTAATCCCGTTTTGGCTAAAACTAACGCCGGGAAGTTGTTATTTAATTTTTTGAATTTTTTTGCTTTTTTTTTTTTTTGCAATTTTCTCCCCCGGGTCGAGTATGAGCGGAATTCGGGTCTAAAATTCTTTTAACTCTTTCTCGGCCTATCTCATCTTATCTCATCCCGTTTTGGCTAAAAATAACGCCGGAAAGTTGTTTTTTTAATTTTTTGAATTTTTTTTGAATTTTTTTTCTGAATTTTCTCCCCCGGGTCGAGTATGAGCGGAATTCGGGATTAACATTCGTTTATCTCTTTCATGGCCTATCTCATCCTACCTAATCCCGTTTTGGCGAAAAGTAACACCGGGAAGTTGTTTTTTAATTTTTTTAATTTTTTTCAATTTTTTTTCGGAATTTTCTCCCCCGGGTCGAGTATGAGCGGAATTGGGGTCTAAATTTGTTTTCTCTCTTTCTCGGCCTGTCTCATCCCAATTTGGCTAAAAATAATGCCAAATAGTGGTTCTCTAATTTTTGAATTTTTTTGCTATTTTTTTTTGTAATTTGCTCCCCCGGGTCGAGTATGAGCGGAATTCGGGTCTAAAATTCTTTTATCTCTTTCTCGGCCTATCTCATCCTATCTCATCCCGTTTTGACTAAAAATAACGCCGGAAAGTTGTTTTTTTAATTTTTTTAATTTTTTTGCATTTTTTTTTCGGAATTTTCTCCCCCGTGTCGAGTATGAGCGGAATTGGGGTCTCAAATTCTTTTCTCTCTTTCTCGGCCTGTCTCATCCCGATTTGGCTAAAAATAATGCCGAATAGTTGTTCTCTAATTTTTCGAATTTTTTTGCTATTTTTTTTTTGTAATTTGCTCCCCCGGGCCGAGTATGAGCGGAATTTGGGACTAAAATTCTTTTATCTCTTTCTCGGCCTATCTCATCCTATCTCATCCCGTTTTCGCAAAAAATAACGCCGGAAAGTTGTTTTTTTAATTTTTTGAATTTTTTTTGATTTTTTTTTTCTGAATTTTCTCCCCCGGGTCGAGTATGAGCGGAAGTCGGGTTTAACATTCTTTTATCTCTTTCTTGGCCTATCTCATCCTATCTAATCCCGTTTTGGCTAAAACTAACGCCGGGAAGTTGTTTTTTAATTTTTTGAATTTTTTTGCTTTTTTTTTTTTTTGCAATTTTCTCCCCCCGGGTCGAGTATGAGCGGAATTCGGGTCTAAAATTCTTTTATCTCTTTCTCGGCCTATCTCATCCTATCTCATCCCGTTTTGGCTAAAAATAACGCCGGAAAGTTGTTTTTTTTAATTTTTTGAATTTTTTTTTCCGAATTTTCTCCCCCGGGTCGAGTATGAGCGGAATTCGGGTTTAACATTCGTTTATCTCTTTCATGGCCTATCTCATCCTACCTAATCCCGTTTTGGCGAAAAGTAACACCGGGAAGTTGTTGTTTAATTTTTTGAATTTTTTTGCAATTTTTTTTTCGGAATTTTCTCCCCCGGGTCGAGTATGAGCGGAATTCGGGATTAACATTCGTTTATCTCTTTCATGGCCTATCTCATCCTACCTAATCCCGTTTTGGCGAAAAGTAACACCGGGAAGTTGTTTTTTAATTTTTTTAATTTTTTTCAATTTTTTTTTCGGAATTTTCTCCCCCGGGTCGAGTATGAGCGGAATTGGGGTCTAAATTTGTTTTCTCTCTTTCTCGGCCTGTCTCATCCCAATTTGGCTAAAAATAATGCCAAATAGTGGTTCTCTAATTTTTTGAATTTTTTTGCTATTTTTTTTTGTAATTTGCTCCCCCGGGTCGAGTATGAGCGGAATTCGGGTCTAAAATTCTTTTATCTCTTTCTCGGCCTATCTCATCCTATCTCATCCCGTTTTGACTAAAAATAACGCCGGAAAGTTGTTTTTTAATTTTTTTAATTTTTTTGCATTTTTTTTTCGGAATTTTCTCCCCCGTGTCGAGTATGAGCGGAATTGGGGTCTCAAATTCTTTTCTCTCTTTCTCGGCCTGTCTCATCCCGATTTGGCTAAAAATAATGCCGAATAGTTGTTCTCTAATTTTTCGAATTTTTTTGCTATTTTTTTTTTGTAATTTGCTCCCCCGGGCCGAGTATGAGCGGAATTTGGGACTAAAATTCTTTTATCTCTTTCTCGGCCTATCTCATCCTATCTCATCCCGTTTTCGCAAAAATAACGCCGGAAAGTTGTTTTTTTAATTTTTTGAATTTTTTTTGATTTTTTTTTTCTGAATTTTCTCCCCCGGGTCGAGTATGAGCGGAAGTCGGGTTTAACATTCTTTTATCTCTTTCTTGGCCTATCTCATCCTATCTAATCCCGTTTTGGCTAAAACTAACGCCGGGAAGTTGTTTTTTAATTTTTTGAATTTTTTTGCTTTTTTTTTTTTTTTGCAATTTTCTCCCCCGGGTCGAGTATGAGCGGAATTCGGGTCTAAAATTCTTTTATCTCTTTCTCGGCCTATCTCATCCTATCTCATCCCGTTTTGGCTAAAAATAACGCCGGAAAGTTGTTTTTTTAATTTTTTGAATTTTTTTTCCGAATTTTCTCCCCCGGGTCGAGTATGAGCGGAATTCGGGTTTAACATTCGTTTATCTCTTTCATGGCCTATCTCATCCTACCTAATCCCGTTTTGGCGAAAAGTAACACCGGGAAGTTGTTGTTTAATTTTTTGAATTTTTTTGCAATTTTTTTTCGGAATTTTCTCCCCCGGGTCGAGTAATGAGCGGAATTCGGGTTTAACATTCTTTTATCTCTTTCTTGGCCTATCTCATCCTATCTAATCCCGTTTTGGCTAAAACTAACACCGGAAAGTTGATTTTTAATTTTTTGAATTTTTTTGCATTTTTTTTTCTGAATTTTCTCCCCCCGGGTCGAGTATGAGCGGAATTCAGGTTTAACATTCGTTTATCTCTTTCTTGTCCTATCTCATCCTATCTAATCCCGTTTTGGCGAAAACTAACACCGGAAAGTTGTTTTTTAATTTTTTGAATTTTTTTGCAGTTTTTTTTCGGAATTTTCTCCCCCGCGTCGGGTATAAGCGGAATTCGGGTCTAAAATTCATTTATCTCTTTCTCGGCCTATCTCATCCTATCTCATCCCGTTTTCCCTAAAAATAACGCCGGAAAGTTGTTTTTTTAATTTTTTGAATTTTTTTTCTGAATTTTCTCCCCCGGGTCGAGTATGAGCAGAATTCGGGTTTAACATTCTTTAATCTCTTTCTTGGCCTATCTCAACCTATCTAATCCCTTTTCGGCTAAAACAAACGCCGGGAAGTTGTTTTTTAGTTTTTTGAATTTTTTTGCTGTTTTGTTTTTGCAATTTTCTCCCCCGGGTCGAGTATGAGCGGAATTCGGGTCAAAAATTATTTTATCTCTTTCTCGGCCTATCTAATCCTATCTCGTCCCGTTTTTGCTAAAAATAACAACCGAAAGTTGTTTTTTAATTTTTTTGAATTTTTTTGCTATTTTTTTTCGGAATTTTCTCCCCCGGGTCGAGTATGAACGGAATTGGGGTCTAAAATTTTTTTCTCCCTTTCTCGGCCTGTCTAATCCCAATTTGGCTAAAAATAATGCCGAATAGTTGTTCTCTAATTTTTTGAATTTTTTTGCTATTTTTTTTTTATAATTTGCTCTCCTGGGTCGAGTATGAGCGGAATTCGGGTCTAAAATTCTTTTATCTCTTTCTCGGCCTATCTCATCCTATCTCATCCCGTTTTGGCTAAAAATAACGCCGGAAAGTTGTTTTTTTAATTTTTTGAATTTTTTTTGAATTTTTTTTCTGAATTTTCTCCCCCGGGTCGAGTATGAGCGGAATTCGGGATTAACATTCGTTTATCTCTTTCATGGCCTATCTCATCCTACCTAATCCCGTTTTGACGAAAACTAACACCAGGAAGTTGTTTTTTAATTTTTTGAATTTTTTTGCAGTTTTTTTTCGGAATTTTCTCCCCCGCGTCGGGTATGAGCGGAATTCGGGTCTAAATAGCTTTTATCTCTTTTTCGGCCTATCTCATCCTATCTCATCCCGTTTTCGCTAAAAATAACGCCGGAAAGTTGTTCTTTTAATTTTTTGAATTTTTTTTCTGAATTTTCTCCCTCGAGTCGAGTATGAGCAGAATTCGGGTTTAACATTCTTTAATTTCTTTCTTGGCCTATCTCAACCTATCTAATCCCTTTTCGGCTAACACAAACGCCGGGAAGTTGTTTTTTAATTTTTTGAATTTTTTTGCTGTTTTGTTTTTGCAATTTTCTCCCCTGGGTCGAGTATGAGCGGAATTCGGGTCAAAAATTATTTTATCTCTTTCCTCGGCCTATCTAATCCTATCTCGACCCGTTTTGCTAAAAATAACAACCGAAAGTTGTTTTTTCAATTTTTTTGAATTTTTTTGCTATTTTTTTTTCGGAATTTTCTCCCAGGGTCGAGTATGAGCGGAATTGGGGTCTAAAATTGTTTTCTCTCTTTCTTGGCCTGTCTCATCCCAATTTGGCTAAAAATAATGCCAAATAGTTGTTCTCTAATTTTTTGAATTTTTTTGCTATTTTTTTTTTGTAATTTGCTCCCCCGGGTCGAGTATGAGCGGAATTCGGGTCTAAAATTCTTTTATCTCTTTCTCGGCCTATCTCATCCCGTTTTGACTAAAAATAACGCGTGAAAGTTGTTTTTTTAATTTTTTGAATTTTTTTGCATTTTTTTTCGGAATTTTCTCCCCCCGTGTCGAGTATGAGCGGAATTCGGGTCTAAAATTCATTTATCTCTTTCTCCGGCCTGTCTAATCCCGTTTTGACTAAAAATAACGCCGGAAAGTTGTTTTTTTTAATTTTTTGAATTTTTTTGCATTTTTTTTTTGCAATTTTCTCCCCCGGATCGAGTATGAGCGGAATTCGGGTCAAAAATTATTTTGTCTCTTTCTCGGCCTATCTCATCCTATCTCATCCCGTTCTTGCTAAAAATAACACCGGAAAGTTGTTTTTAAATTTTAGAATTTTTTTGCATTATCTTTCGGAATTTTCACCCCCGGGTCGAGTATGAGCGGAATTCGGGTCTAAAATTCTTTCCTCTCTTTCTTGGCCGATCTCATCCTATCTAATCCCGTTTTGGCTAAAACTATCGCCGGGAAGTTGTTTTTTAATTTTTTGAATTTTTTTGGTGTTTTTTTTTTGCAATTTTCTCCCCCGGGTCGAGTATGAGTGGAATTCGGGTGAAAAATTATTTTATCTCTTTCTCGGCCTATCTCATCCTATCTTGTCCCATTTTTGCTAAAAAATAACAACCGAAAGTTGTTTTTTAATTTTTTATGAATTTTTTTGCTATTTTTTTCGGAATTTTCTCCCCCCGGGTCGAGTATGAGAGGAATTGGGGTCTAAAATTATTTTCTCTCTTTCTCGGCCTGTCTAATCCCAATTTGGATAAAAATAATGCCAAATAGTTGCTCTCTAATTTTTCGAATTTTTTTGCTATTTTTTTTTTGTAATTTCCTCCCCCCGGCATGAGTATGAGCGGAATTCGGGATTAAATTCTTTTATCTCTTTCTCGGCCTATCTCACCCTATCTCATCTCGTTTTCGCAAAAAATAACGCCGGAAAGTTGTTTTTTTAATTTTTTGAATTTTTTTTTATTTTTTTTTTCTGAATTTTCTCCCCCCGGGTCGAGTATGAGCGGAATTCGGGTTTAACATTCTTTTATCTATTTCTTGGCCTATCTCATCCTATCTAATCCCGTTTGGCTAAAACTAACGCCGGGAAGTTGTTATTTAATTTTTTGAATTTTTTTGCTTTTTTTTTTTTTTTGCAATTTTCTCCCCCGGGTCGAGTATGAGCGGAATTCGGGTCTAAAATTCTTTTAACTCTTTCTCGGCCTATCTCATCCTATCTCATCCCGTTTTGGCTAAAAATAACGCCGGAAAGTTGTTTTTTTAATTTTTTGAATTTTTTTTGAATTTTTTTTCTGAATTTTCTCCCCCGGGTCGAGTATGAGCGGAATTCGGGATTAACATTCGTTTATCTCTTTCATGGCCTATCTCATCCTACCTAATCCCGTTTTGGCGAAAAGTAACACCGGGAAGTTGTTTTTTAATTTTTTTAATTTTTTTCAATTTTTTTTCGGAATTTTCTCCCCCGGGTCGAGTATGAGCGGAATTGGGGTCTAAAATTGTTTTCTCTCTTTCTCGGCCTGTCTCATCCCAATTTGGCTAAAAATAATGCCAAATAGTGGTTCTCTAATTTTTTGAATTTTTTTGCTATTTTTTTTTGTAATTTGCTCCCCCGGGTCGAGTATGAGCGGAATTCGGGTCTAAAATTCTTTTATCTCTTTCTCGGCCTATCTCATCCTATCTCATCCGGTTTTGACTAAAAATAACGCCGGAAAGTTGTTTTTTTAATTTTTTTAATTTTTTTGCATTTTTTTTTCGGAATTTTCTCCCCCGTGTCGAGTATGAGCGGAATTGGGGTCTCAAATTCTTTTCTCTCTTTCTCGGCCTGTCTCATCCCGATTTGGCTAAAAATAATGCCGAATAGTTGTTCTCTAATTTTTCGAATTTTTTTGCTATTTTTTTTTTGTAATTTGCTCCCCCGGGTCGAGTATGAGCGGAATTTGGGACTAAAATTCTTTTATCTCTTTCTCGGCCTATCTCATCCTATCTCATCCCGTTTTCCGCAAAAAATAACGCCGGAAAGTTGTTTTTTTAATTTTTTGAATTTTTTTTGATTTTTTTTTTCTGAATTTTCTCCCCCGGGTCGAGTATGAGCGGAAGTCGGGTTTAACATTCTTTTATCTCTTTCTTGGCCTATCTCATCCTATCTAATCCGTTTTGGCTAAAACTAACGCCGGGAAGTTGTTTTTTAATTTTTTGAATTTTTTTGCTTTTTTTTTTTTTTGCAATTTTTCTCCCCCGGGTCGAGTATGAGCGGAATTCGGGTCTAAAATTCTTTTATCTCTTTCTCGGCCTATCTCATCCTATCTCATCCCGTTTTGGCTAAAAATAACGCCGGAAAGTTGTTTTTTTAATTTTTTGAATTTTTTTTCTGAATTTTCTCCCCCGGGTCGAGTATGAGCGGAATTCGGGTTTAACATTCGTTTATCTCTTTCATGGCCTATCTCATCCTACCTAATCCCGTTTTGGCGAAAA